>JARQOC010000248.1:57500-107211 GCA_033576535.1 Allobates femoralis
CTGCAGTGAATGAGTCACACAACAGACAGATCAGAGAGGAGGCAGGACAGTGTCATGAAGCATGAATATTCAGTAATTGAGTGGGAGTAGGCAGCAGAGAAATCACTATGAGTGACAGAGGGAATTAATCTTTTATTTGAAGTTTACAGAAGAATGGAGGGAAATATAAATAATAGTAATATATCAATAGAGAGAGTTTAGAGCGAGGAATTAGAAAATTATAGCAGTTACACATGGATTTTTGGACTGACAGTTTTCTTTTAATTAATTCATTTGGGGTGTAGTGAGCATATTGATACCACAGGTGTATCATGAAATTCTATACTATTGGGTGAAGAAAAAATAATTACATGTTTACTAATATAATGTTGTTTTAACGCCATATTTCTAGCTTTTACAAAGGTAATAGGTAAAATAGGGCCCCATAATGTGTTACACAATTTCTCCTGAATGTGGCAATACCCCAGATGTGGCTATACAGCACGGTTTGGCCACATCGCAGGGCAAAAATTGGATGTCAAATTTTGGCCTGTGAGGCAAGCACACAACAGTTCCCATGATTAGCAACCCATTTGTAAAGGTATCCTGTCATCAGGTTTTACAGATATAAAGTACGGCCACCACCTTTAAGGCTTCTTTTACAGTATTCTAGTAAGCTGTATTTCCCCAAGCCCCTCTGCATAGTGCAAAAAAATAGCTTTTATTACATCCACAGCCGTTGTGGTGTAGTTCAATGGGCGTCTCTGCTTTTGATCAGGCATCCCTGTTCTTGATCCAGCACCTCTTCTCTTCCATAACTGCCATTGGGCATATTAAAGTATTATAATGCACATGCTTTACCTCTGGCTCATCTGTGCCTTACCTGGCCCTCAGCAGAGCAGAGTAAAATTCCTGCGCAGGAGAGGGAACCACTGCATCATCCACATAAGGCAGGGAAACAAAATGGCTAATGTAGAAGAGAAGACAAAACCAATGCCAGAGACGCTCATCAGACTGGATTGCGCCAGCTGTGAATATAAAAAAAAAATCTCTTTTTTCTGCTTTGCAGAGGGGCTTGGGGACATTACATACAGCTTACTAGAATGTTGTAAAAGCGGTGTTAACGGTGGTGGCCATACTTTATATTAGAAAAAGACCGGTTCCCTATAACATTTCAGTTACTTCATAGACTACATTCACACAACCATACTGGTTGTCTGAGCTCTAACAGAAGTCGAACCAGTTCATATGATTGCTTGCACTGCTCAGGTGTAGTACATATTATGCTGACGTATGGTGATGTCCTCCCATCTGGCATGTGTACTCCGTGAACGTGCTTAGCATGGCAGGGGGGTTTACCACAAATTGTTGAAATCGCATGAAAATTGGTGCTGTGTTGCTAAATTTTAACAATCTTGTCTCTCTTGTTGAATTTACAAAAATGGCTCTGACAGGCGTCTGTGGGGGAGCTCTTCCATTCTTGGCTTTGTGGGTTAACTTTGCAACAGGCTCTGCAAGGGACCTTTGGAAAATTGGTGTTCTGTGGGGGAACTCTGTTAATCTAGGTTGTGGGAACGTATGTGCCGTCTTGTGCTGCTTGGAGTACTCCATGAACATCAAATTAAGAAGAAATGGAGCCGCACTCAAGGCTTCTGGCAGTGGATATTTATTCAGTCTTCATACGACAGGTTGTGCACAGCGGGTGGGAGGACGGGGGGAACTACGTCGTTTTGCGCCCTGTCTTGGCGCTTCAGCAGGATTGTACCTGCTGAAGTGCCAAGACAGGGCGCGAAACAACGTAGTATCCCCCGTCCTCCCACCCACTGTGCACAACCTGTCATATGAAGACTGAATAAATATCCACTGCCAGAAGCCTTGAGTGCGGCTCCATTTCTTCTTAATTTGATTGAATACGCTGTGACGCACCTGCTGGCAGCAAGCACCGAGACGAGGCAAGTGATACAACAGGAAGCTCATCCTCCACCCCTCCAGGTCGTGAATTCATGATCCGCTAACGCTGCAGTGAGATCCCCAAAGAAAAAGGGGAACGCTGGAAAGGTTGGTGCTGGCCCAGACCTCTCTTCAAAACGTGAGTACTCCATGAACATGTTCAGTGCAGGTCACTTGCGGCGGACGACCATCTCAATCACAAGTTCAACTACAAGCTTTTTAACTGAAGCAGGTGTAGTGTATGTTAGTACCTGAGGACCATGAGCATCTTTCTTCAAGATCACCAACTGACTGAAAAATCAGCTCAAATTGTTAGCGGACACCATGTCGCATTTGGAGAGCCCCTGTGTGCCTAAACATTGGAGCTTCCCCACAAGTGACCCCATTTTGGAAACCAGAGCCCCCAGGGAACTTACCTAGATGGGTGGTGAGCATTTTGAACCCCTAGGTGCTTCACAAATTCATCTGTAAAAATGAAAAAAGAAAATTTGTGTGAAAAAAAAGTACTTTTTCCTTATTACGGATCAATTTGTGAAGCACCTGGGGGTTCAAAGTGCTCACTATGCATCTATATACGTTCCTTGGGGGCGGTCTAGTTTCCTAACTGGGGTCACTTGTGGGGGAGCTCCAATGTTTTGGCACACATGGGCTCTCCATATGCGACATGGTGTCCGCTAATAATTCCAATTGTTAGCGAACACCATGTTGGGTATGGAGAGCCCATGTGTGCCTAAACATTCGAGCTCCCCCACAAGTGACGCCATTTTGGAAACGAGACCCCCCAAGGTACATATCTAGATGCATAGTGAGCACTTTGAAGCCCCAGGTGCTTCACAGATTGATCCGCAAAAATGAAAAAATATTTTTTTTGTGGAAAAAAGTACTTTTTCGTTTTTACGGATCAATTTGTGAAGCACCTGGGAGTTCAAAATACTCACCACCCATCTAGATAAGTTCCCTGGGGGCTCTAGTTTCCAAAATGGGGTCACTTGTAGGGGAGCTGCAATGTTTAGGCACACAGGGGCTCTCCAAACGCGCTCCTTCCCTTCTGAGCCCTGCTGTGCGCCCAAACAGTGGTTTATGACCACATATGAGGTATCGTTGTACTCAGGAGAAATTGCCCAACAATGTTTAGGATCCATTGTATCCTGTTGCCCATGTGAACATGAAAGAATTGAGGCTAAAAGAATATTTTTGTTGGAAAAATTAAAATGCCAATTTATTCCTTCCGTGTTGCTTTAGTTCCTGTGAAGCACCTGAAGTGTTAATAATCTTCTTGAATGTAGTTTTGAGTAGCTTGAGGGGTGCAGTTTTTGGAATTGTTCCACTGTTGGGTGTTTTCTGTCATGTACACCCCTCAAAGGAACTTTAAATGTGATGTGGTCACAAAAAAAATGGTTTTGTAAATTTTGCTGGAAAAATGAAAAATTGCAGATGAACTTTGAACCCTTATAACTTCCGAACAAAAAATTTGTTTTTTCAAAATTTGTGCTGATGTAAAGTAGACATGTGGGAAATGTTATTTTTTAAGTATTTTGTGTCACATAACTCTCTGGTTTAGCATAATAAAAATTCATAATTTGAAAATTGCAATATTTTCAAAATTTTTGCCAAATTTTTGATTTTCTCCTTCGCCTCATTGGGGGACACAGGACCATGGGTTTATGCTTTTCTTCCACTAGGAGGCGATACTAAGTAAAGATTAAAATTGAGCCCTCCTTCTTGAAGTATACACCCGCACATAGGCGTAGATCTTCAGTTTTAGCTTAGTGTTGCAGGAGGCACATATAGTCTGTAGCTCAGACCACATCTACCATTTTTTATTTTTGCCAAAGTTTTTATTTTTTTCACAAATAATCGCAAAAATTATCGACCTAAATTTAGTACTAACATGAAGCCCAATATGTCACGAAAAAACGATCTCAGAATCGCTAGGATCCGTTGAAGCGTTCCAGAGATATTACCTCATGAAGGGTCACTGGTCAGAATTGACAAAAATGCCTTGGTCTTTAGGGTCAAAATAGGCTCAGTCATGAACGGGTTAAGGGATGCAGTTTGTAAAATGGGTTCACTTGTGGGGGATTACTGCTTTTTTGGCACCTCAGTGGCTTTGCCAATTTACCATGGCACCTGCAAAACATTGCAGCAAATTCTGAAGTCCAATATGGCTCTCAACGTTTTATGCCCCAACAATAAAAAATCTGTGAAGCACCTGAGGTTTCAAGGGTCTTACCACAAATATGTACAAAAACTACTAAGGAAAAGCAGCATCAGAAAAAAACTTACCATCGATGCCAAACACAAAAACGAACACTGCACTTGCAGGATGCAGTCAGACCCCACTATGTGAAGCAATCACCAGGTGCAGGCTAATAAATCACCTCAACCTACAACAAGGTGTGGGAGTCAACCTGCCATGTACATAATGGGCCTGTATAGGACACCATTCACACTGATACATATGATGCAGAGTGTCTGAAAGCTACCCACTTATTCTGCTGCTTGGCCAAATGGGCCACACAGTACAATGCCTTTGCACCACTAGATGAATGCAACTTTTTATCACATCATGGTGCAGTTGGGCCCATGGGGCGCCATTCATCTAGTGGTGCAGAGGCATTGTACTGTGTGGCCCATTTGGTCAGGAAGCAGAACAAGTAGGTAGCTTTCAGAAACTCTGCAAGTCGCCTCCCTCACTTTGTTGTAGGTTGAGGTGATTTATCAGCCTGCACCTGGTGATTGCTTTACATAGTGGGGTCTGACTGCATCCTGCAAGTGCAGTGTTGTTTTTTGTGTTTGGCATCGATGGTAAGATTTTTTCTTACCACAAATATAAATAAATTCCTTGAGGGATCTATTTTTAAAAAAGGGGTCATTTGTTAAGGGGTTTTTTACTGTTTAGGCACATCATGCGCTCCTCAAACGCAAAATGGTGCCCACTAATGATCCAAGACAATTTTGTGTTCAAAAAGTCAAATGGCTCTTTTTCCTGTCTGAGCCCTGCTGTGCACCCAAACTGTAGTTTTCCACTACATATGGAATATCGGTATACTCAGGAGAAATTGCACAATAAAGTTTGGGGATCGTTGTATCCTGTTACCCTTGTGAAAATGCAAAATTTGGGGCTAAACTAATATTTTTGAGGGGAAAAAAGTAAATTTTCATTTTTTCCTTCCACATATATTTAGTTCCTGTGAAGTGAAGCACCTGAAGGTTTAACAAACTTCTTGGGTGTGGTTTTGAACAGTTTGAAGGATATATTTTTAGAATGGTGTCACTTTTGGGTATTTCCTCAAAGTCACTCCAAATGTAATGTGGTCTCTAACAAAAATAGTTTTGTAAACTTTGTAGGAAAAAAAGAGAACTTACTGATAATCTTTAAACCCTTCTAGCTTCCTAATTAAAAAAAAGAATTGTTTTAAAAAAAGTGTGATGATGTAAAACAGACATGGTAAAATATATTTATTATTTTGTGTGAAATAACTTTGGTTTAAGGGCATAAAAATTCATAGTTTAAAAACTGACATTTTCAAACTTTTTGCCAAATTTAAGATATTTTGACAAATAAACACAATTAATATCATGCTAAATTTACCACTAACATGAAGTAAAATATGTCATGAAACTTGTTCAGTCAACGTGAGTGAACTACATATATATATATATATATATATATATATATATATATATATATATATATATATATATCATATATATAAAACCCGAAGGCCACTTCCTGTGGAATCTGGCCAACTTCCGTGACGGCCTGCGCCCTGTGTCACAGACCGGAACCGGAAGTTCCAGACCCACGAGCGGTGAGCGCATAGCGCATAGCGCATAGCGCTCACCGCGAGCCGCTGTCAAACCTGAATAGCGGCTCGCAGTGGGCGATAAAGCGCCACCGCCACCCCCACACAGAGCCGTGTGCTCCCACCCAGGGCCGCACCGTCCACTGGACAGTGTGAGCCCTGAGTCCAGAGCGCCGGCAGCCAGGGGGAGCGGCATCACATAAGAGGGCGGCGCCACCAACATCAGCGGCGGCCTCAGCAGAGACGGACGCTGTAAGAGGGCGCGCGCCCTGTGGCACTGTAGGCTGCAGGGCGGCGGCGCCGAGCGGACGCTGCAGGCCGGCGGGGCTGACACCGCCTCCGATCGGCTCAGGCGCAGGGTGGCTACATGCACCTCCCACCAACATCCGGGAACGGCCGCCCCACCTCCGGTGTGCGGCCTCCGCCCACCGCCCACTCCTCCTCCATCAGGGACCACACAGCCCGCCGACAGCCCGGGCTGTTCTCTTCCCTGCCCCCACTCCCTCCGTGCCCCCCCAGCCTCCCCTCTCCTGTGCCCCCCCATCCTCCTCTCCCCCCTCGCCTCCCCTTCTGCCCCCTCCCCACCTCCCTCCTGTGCCCCCCCCCGCCTCCCCCTTTCCTGCCCCCCACCCCCCGCCCCCTCTCCCTTCCCCCCAGCCTCCCCCTCTGTGCCCCCCAGCCTCCCCTTCTGTCCCCCTCCCTTTCCTCCAGCCTCCCCTCTCCTGTGCCCCACCCCACTCCTCCCCCCTCCTCTCCTGTGCCCCCCAGCCTCCCCTCCTTCCCCCCCAGCTCCCCCTCTGCCCCCTCTCTCTCCTGTGCCCCCCCAGCCTCCCCTCTCCTTGCCCCCCAGCCTCCCCTCTTCTGTGCCCCCAGCCCTCCGCCTCTCTCGCCTCCGCCTCCCCCCCGCTCTCCCAGCCTCCTCTCCACCTCCGCTCTCCGCCCCCTCCAGCCTCCCCTCTCCCCTGCTCCGCCTCCCCTCAGCCTCCCCTCTCCTTGCCCCCCTCCCGCCTCCCTCTCCTTGCCCCCAGCTCCCTCTCTCTGCTCCCCTCCCTGCCTCGCCTCCTCTGCCTCGCTCCCCCCCAGCCTCCGTCTCCTGCCCCAGCCTCCCTCTCTCGCTCGCCTCCCCTCCTCCCTCCGCTCTCCACCTCCGCTCTTCTCCACTCCGCCCTCCAGCTCCCTCTCTCCCTCCCTCCCTCTCCTCCAGCCTCCGCTCTCTCCCCTGCCTCTCCTCCGCCTCCGCTCTTCTCCAGCCTCCGCTCTCTCCAGCCTCCGCTTTTCCTCTCCCTCTCCGCCTCCGCTCTCCCTCCTCCCCGCTCTCCCCTGCCTCCGCTCTCCTTCTGCCTCCGCCTCACTCCCCTGCCTCCGCTCTCCCTGCCTCCGCTCTCCCGCCTCCGCTCTCCTGCCTCCAGCCTCCGCTCTCCTCCTCTCCCTGCCTCCGCTCCTCCCCTGCCTCCGCTCTCCTCCAGCCTCCGCTCTCCCCTGCCCTTCCCAGCCTCCGCTCTCTCCCCTCCCCTCTCAGCCTCCGCTCTCCCTGCCCTCCAGCCTCCGCTCTCCCCTGCCCTCCAGCCTCCGCTCTCCCCTGCCTCCGCTCTCCCTGCCTCCCTCTCTCCAGCCTCCGCTCTCTCCAGCCTCCGCCCTCTCCTCTCCTGCCTCCCCCGCTCTCCCTGCCTCCGCTCTCTCCCTGCCTCCGCTCTCCCTGCCTCCGCTCTTTCCTGCCTCCGCTCTTCCCGCCTCCGCTCTCCCTGCCTCCGCTCTTCCCTCCTCCCCCCCCCCCTCCCTCCCCCCCCCCTCCCCCCTCCCCCCTCCCGCCTCCCCTCTCCCCCTCCCCCTCGCCCTACCCCCCTCCCTCCCCCCCCCTCCCCCCCCCCCCCCCTCCCCTCCCCCCGCCTCCCCCCCCCCCTCCCCCCCCTCCTCCCCCTCCCCCTCCCCTCTCCCCCCCCCCTCCCTCCTCCTCTCCCCCCTCCCTCTTCCCCCCTCCCCTCCCCCCACCCCCCCCCCCCGTCCCTCTCCCTCCTCCCCTCCCCCCCCTCCTCCTCCCCCCCTCCCCCCCCTCCCTCTCCCCCCCCTCGCCTCCCCCCCCCCCCCCTCCTCCCCCCCCCCCCCCCCCGCCCCCCCTCCCCTCCCCCCCTCCCTCCCCTCCCCCCCTCGCCCTCCTCCTCCTCCCCTCCCCCCCCCTCCCCCCCCCCCCCCCTCCCCCCCCCCCCCCCCCCCCCCCCCCCCCCCCCCCCCCCCCCCTCCCCCCCCCCCCCCCCCCTCCCCCCCTCCCCCCCCCCCCCTCCCCCCCTCCCCCCCCCCCCCCCCCCCCCCCCCCTCCCCCCCCCCCTCCCCCCCCCCCCCCCCCCCCCCCCCCCCCCCCCCCCCCCTCCCCCCCCTCCCCCTCCCCCCCCCCCCCTCCCTCCCCCCCCTCCCCCCCTCCTCCTCCTCCCCCCCGCCCCCCCTCCCCTCCTCCCCTCCCCCCCCCCCCCCCCCCCTCCCCCCCCTCCCCTCCCCCCCCCTCCCCCCCCTCCCTCCCCTCCCCCCTCCCCCCCCCTCCCCCCTTCCACCCCCCCCCCCCCCCCGCCCCCCCCCCTCCCCCCCCCCTCCCCCCCCCCCCTCCCTTCCCCCCCCCCGTCCCCCCCTCCCCCCTCCCCCCCCTCCCTCCCCCCCTCCCCCCCCCTCCCTCCTCCCTCCCCCCCTCCCCCCCCCCCCCCCCCTCCCCCCCTCCCTCCCCCCCCCCTCCCTCCCCCCCCCCCCCCCCGCCCCCCCCCCCCCCCCCCCCCCCCCCCCTCCCCCCCTCCCCCCCCCCCCCCCTCCCCTCCCCCCCCCCCCCCCCCCCCCCCCCCCTCCCCCCTCCCGCCCCTCCCCCTCCCCCCTCCCTCCCCCTCCCCCCTCCCTCCCCCCCCTCCCCCCCCTCCCTCCCCCTCCCCCCCTCCCCCCCCTCCCCTCCCCCCCCTCCCTCCCCCCCTCCCCCCCCCCCGCTCCCCCCCTCCCCCCCCCCCTCCCCCCCTCTCCTCCCCTCCCCCTCCTCCCCTCCCCCTCCCTCTCCCCCCTCCCTCCCCTTCTCCCCCCCCTCCCCCCCCCCCCCCCCCCTCCCTCTCCCCCCTCCCTCCTCCCCCTCCCCTCCCCACTCCCCCCCTCCCCCCCCCCCCCCCCTCCCTCCCCCTCCCCTCCCCCTCCCCTCCCCCCCCCCTCCCCCCCCCTCCCCCCCTCCCCCCTCCACCTCCCCCCCTCTCCCTCCCTCCTCCCCTCCCCCCTCCCCCCCCCCTCCCCTCCCCCCTCCCTCCCTCCCCCTCCCTCCACCCCCCCCCCTCCCCCCCCCTCCCTCTCCCCCTCCCCTCCCCCCCCCTCCCCCAGCCCTCCCCCCTCTCCCCCCCCTCCCCCTCTCCCTCCCCCCCCCCCCCCCCTCTCCCCCTCCCCCTCCCCCCTCCCCCTCCTCCCTCCCCCCCCCCCCCTCTCCCCTCCCCCCCCCCCCTCCCCCCTCCCCTCCCCCCTCCCCCCTCCTCCCCCCCCTCCCTCCCCCCCCCCCCCCCCCCCTCCCCCTCCATCCCCTCCCTCCCCTCCCCCCCCCTTCCTCCCCCCCTCCCCCCCCTCCCCTCCCCCCCCCTCCCCCCCGCCCCCCCCCCCCCCTCCCCCTCCCCCTCCCCTCCCCCTCCCCCCCGCTCCCCCCCCCCCTCCCCCCCTCCCCCCCCCCCTCCCCCCCCCCTCCCCCTCCCTCCTCCCCCCTCCCCCCTCCTCCCTCCCCTCCTCCCCCCTCCCCCCCCCCCTGCCCCCCTCCCCCCCCCCCCCCCCCCCCCCCCCCCCCCCTCCCCCCCTCCCCTCCCCCCCCTCGCCTCCCCCTCCCTCCCCCCCCCTCCCTCCCTCCCCCCCCCCCCCCCCCCCTCTCCCCCCCTCCCTCCCCCTCCCCCCCTCCTCCCCCCCTCCCCCCTCCCTCCTCCCCCCCCCTCCCCCCTCCCCCGCTCCCCCCTCGCCCCCCCCTCCCCTCCCTCCCCCCCCTCCCCCCCTCCCCCCCCCTCCCCCACCTCCCCCCCCTCCCCGCTCCCCCCTCCCCCCCCCCTCCCCTTCCTCCCCCTCCCCCCCCCCCCCCCCCTCCCCCCCTCCCCCTCCCCTCCCCTCCCCCCTCCCCTCCCTCCCCCCTCCCTCCCCCCCTCCCTCCCCCACCCTCTCCTCCCCTCCCCCCTCCCCTCCCCCCTCCTCCCCCCCCTCCCCCTCCCCCTCCTCCCCTCCCCCCTCCGCCCCCCCACTCCTCCCTCCCCCTCCCCTCCCCCCTCCCCCTCTCCTCCCCCTCCCCCCCCCGCCTTCCCCCCTCCCCCCCCCCCCCCCCCTCTCCTCCCCCTCCCCCCCCCCTCCTCCCTCCTCCCCCTCCCTCCCCCCCTCCCTCCCCCTCCTCCCCCTCCCCCCCCCCCCCCCCCCGTCCCCCCTCCCCCCCCCCACTCCCCCCCCCCCCCCGCTCCTCCCCCCCCCCCTCCCCCTCCCCCCCTCTCCCCCCTCCCTCCCCCTCCCTCCCCTCCCCCTCCCCCCCTCCCTCCCCCTCGCCTCCCCTCCCCCCCCCCTCCCCCACCCCTTCCCCCTCCCCCCTCTCCCCCCCCCTCCTCCCCCCCCCCCCTCTCTCCCCTCCCCTCCTCCTCCTCCCTCCCCCCCCTCCACCCTCCCCCCCTCTCCCTCCCCCTCCTCCCCTCCCTCCCCTCCCCCCCTCCCCCCCCTCTCCCTACCTCCCCCTCCCCCCCCCCCTCTCCCCTCCCCCTCTTCCCCCACCCCCCCTGCCCCCCCCCTCCCCTCCCCCCCCCCCTCCCCCCTCCTCCCCCCACCTCCCGCCCCCCCCCCCTCTCCCCTCGCCCTCCTCCCCCCTCCCCCTCCTCCCTCCCCCCCCCTCCCCCCCCCCCCCCCTCCCCCCTCCCCCCCTCCCCCCCCCTCCCCCCCCCCGCCCCCCCCTCCCCCCTCCTCTCCCCCACCCCCCCCTCCTGCCCCTCCCCCCCCCCTCTCCCCCCCCCTCCCCTCGCCCCCCCCCCCCCCCCCCCCCCCTCCACCTCCCTCCCCCCCCCCCCCCCCCCTCCCCCCCCCTCCCCCCCCCCCTCCCCCCCCCCCCCCCCCCCCCCCCCCCCGCCCCCCCCCTCCCCCCCCCCCCCCCCCTCCCCCCCCCCCCCCCTCTCCCCTGCCTCCACTCTCCTCTGTCCTCCAGCCTCCGCTCTCCTCTGCCCTCCAGCCTCCACTCTCCTCTGCCCTCCAGCCTCCGCTCTCCTCTGCCCTCCAGCCTCCGCTCTCCCCTGCCTCTGCTCTCCCCTGCCTCCACTCTCCTCTGCCCTCCAGCCTCCGCTCTCCTCTGCCCTCCAGCCTCCGCTCTCCTCTGCCCTCCAGCCTCCGCTCTCCTCTGCCCTCCAGCCTCCGCTCTCCTCCAGCCTCCGCTCTCCTCCAGCCTCCGCTCTCCTCCAGCCTCCGCTCTCCTCCAGCCTCCGCTCTTCTCCAGCCTCCGCTCTTCTCCAGCCTCCGCTCTTCTCCAGCCTCCGCTCTCCTCTGCCTCCGCTCTCCCCTGCCCTCCAGCCTCCGCTCTTCTCCAGCCTCCGCTCTCCTCTGCCTCCGCTCTCCCCTGCCCTCCAGCCTCTGCTCTTCTCCAGCCTCCGCTCTTCTCCAGCCTCCGCTCTTCTCCAGCCTCCGCTCTCCTCTGCCCTCCAGCCTCCGCTCTCCCCTGCCTCTGCTCTCCCCTGCCTCCGCTCTTCTCCAGCCTCCGCACTTCTCCAGCCTCCGCTCTTCTCCAGCCTCCGCTCTTCTCCAGCCTCCGCTCTTCTCCAGCCTCCGCTCTCCTCTGCCCTCCAGCCTCCGCTCTCCCCTGCCTCCGCTCTCCCCTGCCTCCGCTCTCCCCTGCCTCCGCTCTCCCCTGCCTCCGCTCTCCCCTGCCTCCGCTCTCCCCTGCCTCCGCTCTCCTCTGCCCTCCAGCCTCCGCTCTCCTCTGCCCTCCAGCCTCCGCTCTCCCCTGCCTCCGCTCTCCCCTGCCTCCGCTCTCCCCTGCCTCCGCTCTCCCCTGCCTCTGCTCTCCCCTGCCTCCGCTCTCCCCTGCCTCCGCTCTCCCCTGCCTCCACTCTCCCCTGCCTCCACTCTCCTCTGCCCTCCAGCCTCCGCTCTACTCTGCCCTCCAGCCTCCACTTTTCTCTGCCCTCCAGCCTCCGCTCTCCTCTGCCCTCCAGCCTCCGCTCTCCCCTGCCTCCACTCTCCTCTGCCCTCCAGCCTCCGCTCTCCTCTGCCCTCCAGCCTCCGCTCTCCTCTGCCCTCCAGCCTCCGCTCTCCTCTGCCCTCCAGCCTCCGCTCTCCTCTGCCCTCCAGCCTCCGCTCTCCTCTGCCCTCCAGCCTCCGCTCTCCCCTGCCTCCGCTCTCCCCTGCCTCTGCTCTCCCCTGCCTCCGCTCTCCCCTGCCTCCGCTCTCCTCCAGCCTCCGCTCTCCTCCAGCCTCCGCTCTTCTCCAGCCTCCGCTCTTCTCCAGCCTCCGCTCTCCTCCAGCCTCCGCTCTTCTCCAGCCTCCGCTCTTCTCCAGCCTCCGCTCTCTGCCTCCACTCTCCCCTGCCCTCCAGCCTCCGCTCTCCCCTGCCTCCGCTCTTCTCCAGCCTCCGCTCTTCTCCAGCCTCCGCTCTTCTCCAGCCTCCGCTCTCCGCTCTCCTCTGCCTCCGCTCTCCCCTGCCCTCCAGCCTCCGCTCTCCCCTGCCTCCGCTCTCCCCTGCCTCCGCTCTCCCCTGACCCCTTCCTCCTCTAACCCCTCCAGTTTCTGCCTCCTCCGTCTTCTGCCTCCTCCCTCCTCTGCCCCCTCCAGCCTCTGCCCCCTCCAGCCTCTGCTGCACTCACTGCTGACCACTGAGCCACCGCACTCACTGCTGACACTGAGCCACCGCACTCACTGCTGACCACTGAGCCACCGCACTCACTGCTGACCACTGAGCCTCCTGTATACACACAATTAATTTCACAGCACTCCCCTATTACTAAATAAACTATATATAGATTCTAGACTACCCGATTCTTTAGAATCGGGCCACCATCTAGTCTACTATATAATTGTCTAAGGGTTTTTTGAGGCTGTCTGTCGCCGAAATCGTGCGCCACACAGAGGCAGCTAACGCCGGTCGTCTCCTGGCTGGCTCGCGCGCGCTGGGTCCACCGTTTACTGGACCGTGTATACCTGCGGAGGCGGCGCCGCTTCCGCCAGGCTGCAAATTGGCGTGAAATTCGAATGTTCAGCACGCGCTACTTGCATACTCTGAGCTCATTGGCCGCCACCTAAGGCGGCGGCCAATGAGCTGCCTCTGTGTGGCGCGCGATTTCGGCGCAGACAGACTCAAGAAAACCCTTAGACAATTATATAGTAGATAAAGTGAAACTAGTCAGAATTTAAAAAAATGGTCTGTTCAGGAAGGTGAAAACCAGGCTTGGGGGTGAAGGGGTTAAAAACTCTTCGATGCAGCCTATTTGGGCCATGAGCCTTGTTCACATTGATTTTAGCATCACTTGGACTATATCTACGATTAACCAACAGATTATATTAGATGGCATATTGGAGCTCTGGCATCAACTGCATCTACCAAGCCTTATTTGCTATACACAGAGGTAAAAAACCCTTTTAGTAATTGTCCCTTTTCTTGATCTACAGTGACCAGCTCTGTTACCATTATGGGAATAACCAATTCCAAAGTAATGCTAGTAAGGTCAAAAGATTACACCGAAAATTCCTTTTTCAGTATTTATGGAACTACACCCACAAGGTTTCAACATCCTATCAACCTTCTTCTGCTATGGCCTTTGTCACGCTCTTTCATATCTCTCCTAAAATACAGAGATACTCCTCTAACTTTCCTATTTCTCCCGTCTTTCTAAAAGATTGTAAAGTCAGGAAGATACATAGCGCAATCATGTGAAGACTCAAATCATGTCTCAGCAATATCAACTACACCAATGTGTTCCTCCAGTACCAAAGCCTTAATTTCTCCTATATTGCTTGCTAGATGCACAAAGATCGCATCAAACTACCCGGTCCATCTAGTGGCACTCCTGACTTGATCATTTGAGCTGCACAGAAATACATGAAGCTGTCATGCGCAGGCAAGGAAAGCCACGACTGGTCTGGGCAGTGCAATGGGAGCCTCACATGAGTCATGCGCTAGTGGGACTCCAGCTTCATAGGTATAATTAAGCAGATCATTGTGTGATCAAAAGCTGCTGACAAATTCCCTTTAATCTGTGAGAACTAGTTGTTCACAAGGTTTGATTTACCATATACATATAAAATGTTTAATGTGCAATGTCTTTCAGGTCTTTAGGAAACACTATGGAAAATGAAAGTGAAGATCATCGTAGATCTACATCAAATCACAAAGGTCAAATTTGTCGTCCTCATTATCAAAGAGCTTATGTGCGTTTTTTGGCCAACTTTGTGGCACATTCCTTGGATGGTGGCAATAATCTTACCTATCTGTTGGGTTCTGACTGGATGTTGGATGTATCCCCTCTGATTAGAAGTCAGGCTGTTGTCTCTGATCAGCGCATTGCACGTCTAGAGGAGGAGGGCAGTGTTCTTATTGGCCAGCAACCAGGGGTCACATCTGTTGAGGTAAAGTTTTCATTTCTTAAATTGGTTTGTGCAAATGCGTATCTGTACATTTCCCCCCTAAAAGATAAAAATCCCCCAACCATTGCTAATTCAGATTTATTGTAAATGGTAACCATGGCACAATGCAAAATAGAATTTCATGCAACATTGGATAAATAGGATGACAATCATGCTATTTTTATATTCCTATTTATTATCTAATTGGATGATTTCAGCAGTGATTATCGGTTTCACACCAGACTATCCTGGCTCATTTGCTGCAGACTTTCAAAATGCTTCTTTTATTTATACAACTACATCTCTACTTCTTAGTGCAGATATAGCTCCACTACTTTTTTACATGCCGAGTAAACATGAGTTATTCAGTTCTGTACAAACCAATTTCAGGACAATTTTTTGGAATTCCTTATTGTAACCTGATCATTTTAAATTCGGATGAATCAATTTAAATGATGGTGATTACAAGTATGTCACATATACGACAAGACAGAGAAAACTGATTGCAAGACCTCAGGCGCCTCCCAATGGACTGGCTGTTGTAGTTACCCCATCCTACAGCACAGTCAGTTGTGAAAGACTATAGGTCTGAGGTCATTGATGACTCGTAGCCACCAAAAAAACTCAAATAGGAAATGCTGCTGCTGTTTTATGGTTAATTTGAGTAGGAGAGAGGAACTCCGTGTTCAGTGAGAAACACATAGTACATAGAGTAGCGTGTGTGAGAAGAGAATAGATATATTTAATTACAAAAAATGATAAAGATGGAGAGATCTTGTAGACTGTGAGCCCTCGCAGGTAGGTATCTCTCTCCTCCTGTACCTGTGTGGGCCTTGTATTGCTCATAAATATTGTACTTGTCTATATATGCCTCTTTTCACATGCAAAGCACTATGGAATAAATGGTGCTATAATAACAAGTAATACTACTGGAGGCACTGGTTTAGGCCGCATGCACATACATGATCAGTAATTGGTCAGTATTTTACATCAGTATTTGTAAGCCAGGAGTGGGTGAAAAATGCAGATCTGGTACATGTGTTTCTATTATACTCTTTCTCTGATTGTTCCACTCATGATTTTACCTTACAAATACTGATGTAATTACTGACCAAATACTGAACAAGTGAACCACTACTTCTGTCAGTGCTGCAGTTTCTCATGCAGATTAGTGTCCTGCCCATAGCCTGAAACAGCTCATTTACATAAAAGAAAACCATGGATATCTCTGGAATAAGACATTAGATCACATACGTCAAGGTATCATTTTATTCAGCTTCATATGACTTACATGCCCTTATAGATCGCTTAGGAGGGTTAACCTAATTGACAGATTCCCTTTAAATAGGTATTCTCATGTTACTAAATGTATTTATATGCAAATTTGCACTTCACTAAGGAAGTAGAGAAACTCCCGTGCCACATTTAAGCAGCTCCTCAAAGTCATAATCGCTTTCCTACAAGCTTTTAATATAACTAAGGGATTTGTGCCAGATCAGAACCCCAAACTACAGATGCTGCGTTTCGGGGTACTTGCCCCTCATCAGTGTAGTGTGTGGGATATTCTGATCTGGCTGAGTGAGTGGGCTAAGACAAGGTCTGGGAACTTGCTATCAACCTTATGGAGACAGCGAAGTAGGTGAGGAGATTGTAAGCCACTTCCCTCCTCTCAGATATATGCATATATGCAAATTTGCAATTCACTAAGGAAGTTGAGAAACTCCCGTGCCACATTTACGGGAGTTTCTCAACTTCCTTAGTGAAGTGCAAATTTGCATATATGCATATATCTGAGAGGAGGGAAGTGGCTTACAATCTCCTCACCTACTTCGCTGTCTCCATAAGGTTGATAGCAAGTTCCCAGACCTAAATTTATTTAGTTAGTTAACATAGAAATAAGCAAATTTGCTATTGATATGCTTTCTCTATCTGTGCAATTCTCCTGCAATGTGAGCTTCTATCTTTCATAGTCTACAGCTGATTTCTATACAGTTTGGCAACTAGGGCCAGGCTAGTGTACAGTAGTTACATTTCAGGAGAAGAGTTAACTCCTAACATCCCAGTCAGCTATCTTATAGAATCATAGAATGGTAGAGTTGGAAGGGACCTGACACCATTGACTGGAGATAGAAAAAATTAAAGTCCAGCTCAACAGGACTGGATTTTCCTTATCTTTTTCTTTTTTAAAAGAAAATATAATGCATACAAAAGTAAAATTTACATGCTTGACGTGACCCAGTCGACGCGTTTCGACTGCACTAAACGGTCTTACTCATGACTCATGAAGTGTTTGTACAAACCCAACACCGAATTGTGGCTGGATGATTGCAATTCTGGATCCAAGGCAGAAATGTGTTCCGCTGAACATATTTCTACTTAGGAATTCAGTGTTGGATTTGTCCAAACACGCTTAAACTATTAATATTATAAAGTTTTCATTTTTACATACTTTTTCAAACACTAACTAGGATTATGGCTAAGATTAAGACTAGGATGAGGGTTAGGATTAAAATTAATGTTAAGACAAGGGTTATGACAGATTAGAACTAGGATGAAGGTTATGACTAGGGTTAGGAAGGATAGGGAAAGCATTTAGGCGACCATACACATAGACTGGGTTATTGGCAGAATTGTCTTGAAGTCCAATGTTTGTGGCCTGAGAATGCTGTTTTTCAGCAACCTTAAAAAACCATGTCACCTGATGAACATTTTTAGTTGCTGGTTGGGTGATTTGTGGCCTCTTTAGTGTTCATGCTCTTACATACATAACATAGTAACATAGTAACATAGTTTTAAGGTTGAAGGAAGACTTAAAGTCCATCTAGTTCAACCCATAGCCTAACATGTTGATCCAGAGGAAGGCAAAAAAAAACCCATGTGGCAACACTAAGCTCCACATTGGGGAAAAAAATTCCTTCCTGACTCCAGATATGGCAATCAGACTAGGTCCCTGGATCAACACCCTATCAAAGAATCTAGTATATATAACTGGTAATATTATAGTTTTCAAGAAAGGCATCCAGGCCCTTCTTAAATGTTACCCAAACAATAATGAGTAGTCCAACACTGATGAATGCGATTAATAACCGCATTCATCCACCACCAGAAAATCTGCAAAAAATCAGTGCAAAAAATCCGCACAGGAATCACACAAAAAGCTCTCTGTTTATAATAAATATTTTTTCTTTTTTCCAGTTTGTAGCAAGTGCTATCAAAAAAGTATCAAAAACAGGGCTATTGGTCTGTACGTTTTTTGCAAAAAATATACGTAAGCTGTCTCACCTCGTCACGGTTGCCCTAGCGAGACAGTCCCTAGCTGATGTGTGCATTTAAAACCTGATTGTGTGAACATACCTCAATCCAGGCTCCAGCCAGGACTCCACTCTGTGGGCTTTTTACCTGTGAAACAGCTTATGTGTGGACTACTCATAGGGGAAGGGTGGGTCACTTCCCTTTCCTGCGAACAGGAGAAACACATTCACCAAACAATAATGAGTAGTCCAACACTGATGAATGCGATTAATAACCGCATTCATCCACCACCAGAAAATCTGCAAAAAATCAGTGCAAAAAATCCGCACAGGAATCACACAAAAAGCTCTCTGTTTATAATAAATATTTTTTCTTTTTTCTAGTTTGTAGCAAGTGCTATCAAAAAAGTATCAAAAACAGGGCTATTGGTCTGTACGTTTTTTGCAAAAAATATACGTAAGCTGTCTCACCTCGTCACGGTTGCCCTAGCGAGACAGTCCCTAGCTGATGTGTGCATTTAAAACCTGATTGTGTGAACATACCTCAATCCAGGCTCCAGCCAGGACTCCACTCTGTGGGCTTTTTACCTGTGAAACAGCTTATGTGTGGACTACTCATAGGGGAAGGGTGGGTCACTTCCCTTTCCTGCGAACAGAGAAACACATTCACCAAACAATAATGAGTAGTCCAACACAGATGAATGCGATTAATAACCGCATTCATCCACCACCAGAAAATCTGCAAAAAATCAGTGCAAAAAATCCGCACAGGAATCACACAAAAAGCTCTCTGTTTATAATAAATATTTTTTCTTTTTTCCAGTTTGTAGCAAGTGCTATCAAAAAAGTATCAAAAACAGGGCTATTGGTCTGTACGTTTTTTGCAAAAAATATACGTAAGCTGTCTCACCTCGTCACGGTTGCCCTAGCGAGACAGTCCCTAGCTGATGTGTGCATTTAAAACCTGATTGTGTGAACATACCTCAATCCAGGCTCCAGCCAGGACTCCACTCTGTGGCTTTTTACCTGTGAAACAGCTTATGTGTGGACTACTCATAGGGGAAGAGTGGGTCACTTCCCTTTCCTGCGAACAGGAGAAACACATTCACCAAACAATAATGAGTAGTCCAACACAGATGAATGCGATTAATAACCGCATTCATCCACCACCAGAAAATCTGCAAAAAATCAGTGCAAAAAATCAGCACAGGAATCACACAAAAAGCTCTCTGTTTATAATAAATATTTTTTCTTTTTTCCAGTTTGTAGCAAGTGCTATCAAAAAAGTATCAAAAACAGGGCTATTGGTCTGTACGTTTTTTGCAAAAAATATACGTAAGCTGTCTCACCTCGTCACGGTTGCCCTAGCGAGACAGTCCCTAGCTGATGTGTGCATTTAAAACCTGATTGTGTGAACATACCTCAATCCAGGCTCCAGCCAGGACTCCACTCTGTGGGCTTTTTACCTGTGAAACAGCTTATGTGTGGACTACTCATAGGGGAAGGGTGGGTCACTTCCCTTTCCTGCGAACAGGAGAAACACATTCACCAAACAATAATGAGTAGTCCAACACAGATGAATGCGATTAATAACCGCATTCATCCACCACCAGAAAATCTGCAAAAAATCAGTGCAAAAAATCCGCACAGGAATCACACAAAAAGCTCTCTGTTTATAATAAATATTTTTTCTTTTTTCCAGTTTGTAGCAAGTGCTATCAAAAAAGTATCAAAAACAGGGCTATTGGTCTGTACGTTTTTTGCAAAAAATATACGTAAGCTGTCTCACCTCGTCACGGTTGCCCTAGCGAGACAGTCCCTAGCTGATGTGTGCATTTAAAACCTGATTGTGTGAACATACCTCAATCCAGGCTCCAGCCAGGACTCCACTCTGTGGGCTTTTTACCTGTGAAACAGCTTATGTGTGGACTACTCATAGGGGAAGGGTGGGTCACTTCCCTTTCCTGCGAACAGGAGAAACACATTCACCAAACAATAATGAGTAGTCCAACACAGATGAATGCGATTAATAACCGCATTCATCCACCACCAGAAAATCTGCAAAAAATCAGTGCAAAAAATCCGCACAGGAATCACACAAAAAGCTCTCTGTTTATAAATAAATATTTTTTTTTTCCAGTTTGTAGCAAGTGCTATCAAAAAAGTATCAAAAACAGGGCTATTGGTCTGTACGTTTTTTGCAAAAAATATACGTAAGCTGTCTCACCTCGTCACGGTTGCCCTAGCGAGACAGTCCCTAGCTGATGTGTGCATTTAAAAACCTGATGTGTGAACATACCTCAATCCAGGCTCCAGCCAGGACTCCACTCTGTGGGCTTTTTACCTGTGAAACAGCTTATGTGTGGACTACTCATAGGGGAAGGGTGGGTCACTTCCCTTTCCTGCGAACAGGAGAAACACATTCACCAAACAATAATGAGTAGTCCAACACTGATGAATGCGATTAATAACCGCATTCATCCACCACCAGAAAATCTGCAAAAAATCAGTGCAAAAAATCCGCACAGGAATCACACAAAAAGCTCTCTGTTTATAATAAATATTTTTTCTTTTTTCCAGTTTGTAGCAAGTGCTATCAAAAAAGTATCAAAAACAGGGCTATTGGTCTGTACGTTTTTTGCAAAAAATATACGTAAGCTGTCTCACCTCGTCACGGTTGCCCTAGCGAGACAGTCCCTAGCTGATGTGTGCATTTAAAACCTGATTGTGTGAACATACCTCAATCCAGGCTCCAGCCAGGACTCCACTCTGTGGGCTTTTTACCTGTGAAACAGCTTATGTGTGGACTACTCATAGGGGAAGGGTGGGTCACTTCCCTTTCCTGCGAACAGGAGAAACACATTCACCAAACAATAATGAGTAGTCCAACACTGATGAATGCGATTAATAACCGCATTCATCCACCACCAGAAAATCTGCAAAAAATCAGTGCAAAAAATCCGCACAGGAATCACACAAAAAGCTCTCTGTTTATAATAAATATTTTTTCTTTTTTCTAGTTTGTAGCAAGTGCTATCAAAAAAGTATCAAAAACAGGGCTATTGGTCTGTACGTTTTTTGCAAAAATATACGTAAGCTGTCTCACCTCGTCACGGTTGCCCTAGCGAGACAGTCCCTAGCTGATGTGTGCATTTAAAACCTGATTGTGTGAACATACCTCAATCCAGGCTCCAGCCAGGACTCCACTCTGTGGGCTTTTTACCTGTGAAACAGCTTATGTGTGGACTACTCATAGGGGAAGGGTGGGTCACTTCCCTTTCCTGCGAACAGGAGAAACACATTCACCAAACAATAATGAGTAGTCCAACACTGATGAATGCGATTAATAACCGCATTCATCCACCACCAGAAAATCTGCAAAAAATCAGTGCAAAAAATCCGCACAGGAATCACACAAAAAGCTCTCTGTTTATAATAAATATTTTTTCTTTTTTCCAGTTTGTAGCAAGTGCTATCAAAAAAGTATCAAAAACAGGGCTATTGGTCTGTACGTTTTTTGCAAAAAATATACGTAAGCTGTCTCACCTCGTCACGGTTGCCCTAGCGAGACAGTCCCTAGCTGATGTGTGCATTTAAAACCTGATTGTGTGAACATACCTCAATCCAGGCTCCAGCCAGGACTCCACTCTGTGGGCTTTTTACCTGTGAAACAGCTTATGTGTGGACTACTCATAGGGGAAGGGTGGGTCACTTCCCTTTCCTGCGAACAGGAGAAACACATTCACCAAACAATAATGAGTAGTCCAACACAGATGAATGCGATTAATAACCGCATTCATCCACCACCAGAAAATCTGCAAAAAATCAGTGCAAAAAATCCGCACAGGAATCACACAAAAAGCTCTCTGTTTATAATAAATATTTTTTCTTTTTTCCAGTTTGTAGCAAGTGCTATCAAAAAAGTATCAAAAACAGGGCTATTGGTCTGTACGTTTTTTGCAAAAAATATACGTAAGCTGTCTCACCTCGTCACGGTTGCCCTAGCGAGACAGTCCCTAGCTGATGTGTGCATTTAAAACCTGATTGTGTGAACATACCTCAATCCAGGCTCCAGCCAGGATTCCACTCTGTGGGCTTTTTACCTGTGAAACAGCTTATGTGTGGACTACTCATAGGGGAAGGGTGGGTCACTTCCCTTTCCTGCGAACAGGAGAAACACATTCACCAAACAATAATGAGTAGTCCAACACTGATGAATGCGATTAATAACCACATTCATCCACCACCAGAAAATCTGCAAAAAATCAGTGCAAAAAATCCGCACAGGAATCACACAAAAAGCTCTCTGTTTATAATAAATATTTTTTCTTTTTTCTAGTTTGTAGCAAGTGCTATCAAAAAAGTATCAAAAACAGGGCTATTGGTCTGTACGTTTTTTGCAAAAAATATACGTAAGCTGTCTCACCTCGTCACGGTTGCCCTAGCGAGACAGTCCCTAGCTGATGTGTGCATTTAAAACCTGATTGTGTGAACATACCTCAATCCAGGCTCCAGCCAGGACTCCACTCTGTGGGCTTTTTACCTGTGAAACAGCTTATGTGTGGACTACTCATAGGGGAAGGGTGGGTCACTTCCCTTTCCTGCGAACAGGAGAAACACATTCACCAAACAATAATGAGTAGTCCAACACTGATGAATGCGATTAATAACCGCATTCATCCACCACCAGAAAATCTGCAAAAAATCAGTGCAAAAAATCCGCACAGGAATCACACAAAAAGCTCTCTGTTTATAATAAATATTTTTTCTTTTTTCCAGTTTGTAGCAAGTGCTATCAAAAAAGTATCAAAAACAGGGCTACAAACTGGAAAAAAGAAAAAATATTTATTATAAACAGAGAGCTTTTTGTGTGATTCCTGTGCGGATTTTTTGCACAATCAGGTTTTAAATGCACACATCAGCTAGGGACTGTCTCGCTAGGGCAACCGTGACGAGGTGAGACAGCTTACGTATATTTTTTGCAAAAAACGTACAGACCAATAGCCCTGTTTTTGATACTTTTTTGATAGCACTTGCTACAAACTGGAAAAAAGAAAAAATATTTATTATAAACAGAGAGCTTTTTGTGTGATTCCTGTGAGGATTTTTTGCACTGATTTTTTCCTTCTTAAATGTTAGTAGTGACTCACTCATTACAACATCATGTGGCAGAGAGTTCCATAGTCTCACTGATCTTACAGTAAAGAATCCGTGTCTGTGATTATGATTAAACCTTCTTTCCTCCAGACGTAGAGGATGCCCCCTTGTCCTGGTCTCAGGCCTAAGAGTAAAGAGATCATTAGAAAGTTCTCTGTACTGTCCCCTCATATATTTATACATTATTATAAGATCACCCCTAAGCCTTCGTTTTCCAAGCTAAATAACCCCAAGTTTAATAACCTGTCTTGGTATTGCAGACCCCTTAATCCTCTAATGACTTTTGTCGCTCTTCTCTGGACCCGCTCTAGTTCAGCTATGTCTTTCTTATACACCGGAGACCAGAATTGTACACAGTATTCTAAGTGTGGTCGCACTAGTGACTTGTATAGAGGTAAAATTATGTTCTCCTCATGAGCATCTATGCCTCTTTTAACGCATCCCATTATTTTATTTACCTTTGCAGCAGCTGCCTGACACTGGCCACTAAATGTGAGTTTGTCATCTACCCATACACCCAGGTCTTTTTCAGTGACAGTGTTGCCCAGTGTTTTACAATTAAGCACATAATTATACCTTTTGTTTCCTCTGCCCAAGTGCATGACTTTACATTTATCCCCATTAAAGCTCATTTGCCATTTAGCAGCCCAAGCTTCTAGTTTACATAAATCCTCCTGTAATATAAAATTGTCCTCCTCTGTATTGATTACCCTGCAGAGTTTAGTGTCATCTGCAAATATTGAGATTCTACTCTGTATGCCCCCTACAAGGTCATTAATAAATATATTAAATAGAAGCGGGCCCAACACTGACCCCTGTGGTACCCCACTGTTAACTGTGACCCATTCTGAGAGTGTTCCATTAATAACCACCCTTTGTTTCCTATCACCAAGCCAGTTCTTAACCCACTTACACATATTTTCCCCTATCCCCATTGCCCTCATTTTATGTATCAACCTTTTGTGTGGCACCGTATCAAAAGCTTTTGAAAAGTCCATATACACCACATCCACTGCATTTCTTTGGTCCAGTCCAGAACTTACTTCTTCATAGAAGCTTATCAGATTAGTTTGACAGGAACAGTCCCTCATAAAACCATGTTAATAATGGGTCATGAGGTTATTTTTCTTCAGATACTCCAGTATAGCATCTCTTAGAAAACCCTCTAGGATTTTACCCACAGTAGAGGTTAAGCTTACTGGCCTATAATTTCCAAGTTCAGTTTTTGTCCCCTTTTTGAATATTGGCACCACATTTGCTATACGTCAGTCCTGTGGTACAGACCCTGTTATTATGGAATCTTTAAATATGAAAAATAATGGTCTATCTATGACAGTACTTAATTTCTGCAGCAATCTTGATAAGGATTCCCAGCATTCTGGATCCAGAATAATTTATATTGTAGAGACGTTAGCATGTTCTGAGACTCGCGTCTCCACAAGAATAAATTTACATCCTGCAACTCGAGAAGCCGTGCAGGATGTCAGTTTGCAAAGCATTAAAAAGAAGCATTGTGGGCATGGGAATTCAATCAATCCATCCACTGTACTTGAACTACAGAACACAGCGCTATGCACACAGCGAAAACATGCAGTGTCCAAAACTGGCCTCTTCACCCATCCGTTTAAAAAAAACGCAGGTTGCACAGTCCATTGTAGACATCCATATGGATATCTGTGTGTCCATGTGTGACATTCGTGTGGCGTTCGTGTAACACACACCAGAGAAAAATGAATGTTGTTTTATTGTGTAAAAGATGTTGAAAGCTACATAATTGATGATAGATAGATAGATAGATAGATAGATAGATAGATAGATAGATAGAATACATAGTGAGAAAAATAGATGACAGATAGAGATAGTTGGATAGATAATAGACATAGACATACAGATGGCTAATACAAAGACAAATACAGATAGATAGATAGATAGATAGATAGATAGATAGATAGATAGATAGATAGATAGATGACAAAAACAGGCAGCACTCCAGAAGAGGCCCCAGAAGCACCAGCCGGGACACTAGCCATGAGAGCAGGGGCAGACAGCAAAGAAGGGGGACGAGTCACAAAAAGTCTGGGTATTTAAAGGCGCACTGTTGCCCCATTGACTATTGGAAATTGACAAATGAAGTAATGGCACACCTGGCAGATGAAATAAAACAAACCATAGATGCTGCTATTCAAAAAGCCCTAACCAAGCTGGAGGCCAAATTGTAGGGCCATGACCACAGAATAAAAGATGCTAAAGAGAGGATTTCAAATGCTGAAGATGTGATTACCTCCCTGACTGACCAACTGCGAGACATGTCCTAGGCATATGACAACATGAGGGAGAAGGTTGACGACTTGGAGAAACGTTCCAGATGGAATAATCTGAGAATTGTGGGGCTACCAGAATCTGTGCTGCCTGGGCAGCTGCACAGCTTATGTGAACAAGAGCTACCTAGGGCACAGGGCCTGGATCACATCTGCAGAGTGTGGAGAGGGCACACAGGGTAGGCCCACCGAGAGATCAAGCTGATCCCAGGGACAAAGAGCAGGCGCCGACCACCAACGCCAGACAAGCCATCGTCAAATTTTTTGACTACAAGAATAAGGAGGAGATAGTAACAGCTTTCCGTGAAAAACGTCAGCCACTATAGGTCAAAGGTTACAAGCTTTTACTATTCAGCGACTATTCAGCTGACCTGACGAGAAGGAGAAAGGCATTTAGCAAAGTATGCATGGCTCTATTTCATCGTAAGATACACTTTCAGCTCCTATACCCAGCCACCCTTAAAGTGCAACAAACGGACGGCTCCTTTGCTTTCTTCAAAAACCACGAGGAGACTGAAAGGCAGCAGACAACAAAGAGTTGCCGAGGAATGGAACCAGAGAGGATCACTTCACGAGATGCGACACCCCACCTGCAACATCGACACAGGGAGAGAGATGGAGGAGATCACCTGATGGGGAGAGAGGCACAGCTCGGGAGACTCCTAGACAGCAGCGTTGATAGAAGTTGAGTCTGGAAGAGAGGGAGGGGTGGGGGAAGCAGCCAAGGTCTATGTGACTGTAGCTGACTCCCCACTCTAAAGCCGTGTTGTGTGATGTTGACCCTTCTCCTTCATCCCTTTACCTTTCCCTTCTTAGCTTTTTGGGTTTTTTTTCTTTTCATTCTCCTATTTTTTTTTTTCGATTTTTTTTTTTTTTTTTTTTTTTTTTTTCCAACGCGCACACGAAGCAACTGAACAGTACATGCTTGAACAGCCTCATAGGGGAGGGAGAGGGCGGAGGGGCCTTCTCATGTTCCAGGGGACATGTCTTCAGTGATTGTGGGGGGACAACAGGGGCTAGAGATAGGAAGTCAAGAAGATGTTGATGCAGGTTTTATTCTTGTTTGCATGCAACCAAGTTCAAATTGTTGTGGGAAGGGGAGGGAGGAGGGAAAAGGGTATGCGGGGAATTGGGTAGCAACTAGGAAAGCCTTTAAAGTACAGGCGGGATTTCCTAGAGAGCTTGCTTTTCAGTTTAACAATGGTTAAAATAGCTTCATGGAATGTCAAGGGGCTAAGGTCGCCAGGTAAAAGAATCATGATCTTGTGCCATTTAAAAAGGTTGGGGGCGGATGTGGCTCTCCTACACGAAACACACCTGTTAAAGGAGGATTTCTCTAGAATGCTCAAACATTGGGTGGGTAAGGTATTTGGTTCTCCAGCACAAGGACGGAAGGCAGGTACCCTTATCTTGATACACAGAAGCCTTAATCACTCAGTGGTGTTGGAGGAACATGACTCTGAGGATAGATGGCAGCGCCTTGTGATTACGGGCCCCTCAGGCAGATCAAGTATTCATAATGCATACACCCCCAACACAAAGCAGGACCCATTCTTCAGGGAGTTGACAACGAAATATCTTAAAGGACACTGAGATCTATAAGGTAGTGGGGGGAGACTTTAATGGGGTTTCTTGCCATGAAGAAGATGGAACTCGAGAGGAGAGAGTCCCTAAAATGTCGGGGAGAGGGAGAGAAAATAGGCACATGTCAGAGGGAGGTTTAGGCCTCAGGGACATTTGGCGATTACACCACCTTAATGACAGGGAATACACACACTAGTCTCACCCGCACGACAGCTGGTCGCGCATTGATCAGATCTGGATGTCCGAGAACCTAATACCCAGAACGCGTGAGAATGTGATTGAAAACTTGGTGATATCTGATGATAGCCTAGTGAGTGTGTGGATCCAGTATAGCATTCCGAGGGGGAAGGACAGTATGTGGAGGTTCCCGACCTTTTTGACTAAAGATGAAAACTTTCACAGGACACTGAGAGAGTGGTAGGAGGACTTCACGATGACAAATGAAGGACATGAGCAGAGTCACCTGCTATACTGGGAGATGGCTAAGACGGTTCTGAGGGGACGTCTGTTTGGGTACGCAGCCACGATTAAAAGGAAAACCAATGAGCAGTACTCTAAGGCCAGTGAACTCCTTAGAAGAGCATACACAGCATTTAAAGCGGACCAATCGGTTTCGGCAAAACGGAGCTTGCTCGAAGCAAAAAATAACTGTGACGTAGGCGGCCAAGAAGGAGCAATTGATTCGAACTAAGCAGGAAGTGGCTCTCCTTAGATACGGGAACAAAGCAGGGAAGCTGTTGGCCAATTTGGCTAGAGGGCAACGGCATCTTACACTTATCCTGAAGTTGAACAAACATGGAGGAGGCCAGATGACTGACCCTAGGGAGATAATCAAGATATTAGGGGAACACTATAGGGAGCTATATGGGGAGAAGCAGAACACTTCAGAGGGGGGAAAGGAGTGGCTGAGGAAGGCAAAGTGCCAAGTGTCTCGGATCAGGAACTCGAGTTCCTAAATTCTGAGGTAAAGGTGGAAGACGTTGCGGCGGCCATTAGAGGGCCAGGTAACGGTAAATCTCTGGGCCTCGATGGATTTGTTGGTGAATTTTATAAAATTTTGAACGACCAGATTTCTTCCACGTTGACAGGTATGTTTAATAAGTTGATGGAAGGGGAGAGAATATCTGAACACGCCAACACAGCATACATTAAGCTGTTACCAAAAGAGGGTAAAGATCCAGGGGATCCTTCCAGCTATAGACCGATCTCACTTATCAACCAAGATCTAAAGCTGATTTCCAAAATTCTGGCAGATATGTTGGCGGCCGTTATGCCCAGAGTAATTACGCCACAACAGTCGGGTTTTGTAAAAGGCCGATCTGCAGTATCCAACATCAGAAAAGCTATGCTGATCATGGATGCGGTTAAGGGGGACAGAGAAAACCAGGCAGGTTGTCCAGCCTTGGTCACGTTGGATGCTGAAAAGGCTTTTGATAACATAGATTGGTCGTGGCTGGAAATGATCCTGGATCTAATGGGGTTGAAAGGGAAGACTACACAGTTACCTCCAGGTCTTATATGCGAATCTGCAGGCAAGAGTGTGCACCCCGGGCTTTTTATCAGACATTTTCCCCTTGAGGAAGGGTACTCGGCAGGGGTGTCCATTGTCACCCCTGCTGTTTATCTTAGCTATTGAACCCCTGTCAAAGATACTTAACAGCAAGGACAGCTATGAAGGGATTAAAATAGGGAGTAAAGAGATAAAATCTGCATTGTATGCAGACAACATTATTCTCTTCATGACTGATCCGCATAGGGACTGAAGCCCCAGTCACACATAACGAGATCGTTAGCGAAATCGTTGTAACGTCACAAGTTTTGTGACGTTACAACGATCTCTCCAGCGATGTCGCTATGTGTGACATCTAGCAGCAATCAGGCCCCTGCTGTGGGATCGCTGATCGCTGCAAAGGGCGCAGGACCATTTTTTGGGTGTTGGTCTCCCACTGGTCAGCATGCATTGCTGCGTGTGACAGTGAGAGACCAACTATCAGCGATCTCACAGGCTGGTAACCATGGTAAACACCGGGTATCTAGGAAGTGTGTGCTGCCTAGATACCCGGTGTTTATCATAGTTAGCAGCTGCCTCCCTGCTTAGTACAACCTGTAAGCAGGGAGGAAGCTGATAACTATGATAAACAGTGGGTATTTAAGCAGCGTGCGCTGCCTAGATACCCGGTGTTAATCATAGTTACCTGCTTTCTTCCTGCTTACAGGCTGAGCTAAGCAGGAAGGACACTGGTAACATCGCTTCGATGTGGGAGGTGGGTCCCTGGTCGCTGGGGAGATCTGCCTGTTTGAGAGCTCCCCAGCGACCAGGTAGTGACACTGCAGCGATCCCGGCAGGTCGTTATCGCTGTCGGGATCACTGGAGCGTCGTTGTGTGTGACGGGACCTTTAGCTCAGACATTGCACCTCATAGAACGATCCGGAAAGTTTTCGGGCTTCAAGCTTAACAAGAAGAAATGTGAGCTGTTATACCTGAGGGGAGTCGCCCGGACCATACACCGTAGCCAACAGATGGAGCTCTTAGAAATCCTGATAGCGAAACTGTCGATCAAATATCTAGGCATAAATCTTGGCCGGACGACAGAGTTGGTATATACACTGAATTACCAGCCACTTATTTCCAAAATAGAGTCACAACTGAAAGGTTGCAGTGGTCTGCCGTTGTCGCTACTACCGAAAGGCCACTTAATAAAAAATTATGTGTTTTCCAAGGCTGTTGTACCACTTTCAGATGATCCCCCTACTGCTCAAAAGAAATGACATTTCCAGATTGAACAGCGCCTTCTCAAGGTTCTTATGGGGAGGGGAAAAATCCAGGATAAAACTAATCACACTCATGTCTTCACCGGAGGGAGGGGGAATTAAACTCCCTAATGTTAGGGGGTACAACTTATCCTGTCTGGCTAAGCATGTAATCGACTGGTTGCGTGGGACTAGCCGACATTCAGACGTACACCTGGAGAGTGAGTTCTGCAAGCCTTGGGATTTGGGCTCGGTATTCCCCCTATCATGTATTAGCCCCGCTATTCAAAATTCAACAGTATGCCGGGACACAATAGTATCTTAGAAGGCAATACGGAAGAAATTGGGACTGCCGTGGAAAGTGTCCAAGTACTTGAACCCATGGGCCCACCCAAACTTCCGACTCAGTATAGAGAATAGACTATTTAGACTATGCATGAAAAGGGGGTGCGACGAATGAAAGACTTGATAAATGTGGAGGAAGGGAGATGGATGACAGAATCAAGAGTGGTGGAGAAATTTGACCTTCGTGCATTTCAGAGTTTGCAATACTCCCAAATAAAGTCATTCATAATGCAAGACCTGCAAGATGTTTCTAGAGAAATGAGAAAAAATGAATTTGACGAATTGATGGTTTGTGATTTGGATAGCTTACATGTGTCAAGGTGTATGGTATTTTGAGGGAATGGCTGGCACTGGCAGCCAAACTGATTTGCGCAAAAGCATAGGTGAGGCAGATGGGAGATCCAGATGTCATGGAGAAGATCATGCAGGGCTGGAGTGTGTACAAGAAGAATGTTATTAACGAGAACTGGAGGGACACACAGTTCAGAATCATGCACAGAGCTATATATGGTTTCAACCTCCCACACCACTCACTTAACCCGAAGGACGATCTGATATGTCCGAAATGCAGGGCTGATAGCACAGATATGTGTCATGGTCTGTGGGTCTGTAGTGTTTTACAACAGTTTTGGAAGCAGGTACACTGCCTCAGTGAGGGAATCAGGGAGGAAGATTGGTACTTGGAACCACTACCGTGGATATTTCACTATGTTACTGGAGGGTCACTCCTACATGACATAGCGATTATAGCAAAAAAATGTATCATGAGGCACTGGCTATCGGCCGAGACTCCATCCATGAATGAGCTACTGAATTCTATTAAACAATTGTTGCACAAAGAAAAATTGGAAGCTGAAAGGGATAAAACAAAACTAACGGAGCAGTTTTTCAATAAGTGGCGGAGATTCATTTCACAGAAATGCTCCCAGGATGAGATAAAACAGAAAATGACACCGTTCATGCAGGTGGAATGGTACTTGATAAATGACCTTCGGGGTACAATGAGAAAACTAAAAATCTAAATGTACAACTCTTGTCTTGGGGTGGGAGGGATGTGGGTGGTTATGCAAGCAAGATGTATGCTCCTATACAGTTAGGGGATATGCAGTTCTTGGTAACTGCGTTACACCTGTTAACAATGGCATCATCTTTGTGTTTGCTTCGATTTCTGAAAATTAATAAAAATGATTTATAATTAAAAAAAATAGGAAAGAAATACAAAAAGATATTCAATGAAATGATATTGTCAGTCAGCAGTGTTCAAACTGTGATTAACAAATGGAAAATCAGGGGCTCTGTAAAAATCAAACCACAATCAGGTAGACCAACAACAATTTTGGCCACAGCTACCAGGAAAATAGTTTGGGATGCAAAGAAAAACCCACAAATAACATCAGCTGAAATACAGAACTCACTGAAAACTAGCGGTGTGGCTGTTTCAAGATGAACAATAAGGAGGCACTTGACTGTGAAAATACCACAAAGTATCTCGCCTACAGTACGCAAAACAGCACAGAAACAAGGCTCCAAACTTCTGAAACAAGGTAATGTGGAGTGATTAGAATAAGATGGATCTGTAATTGGACCATAGTATTATTTCACTCTGATCTCCTGTTGAGATCTAGGGACCTCCCCGTTCTGTTCCCTTTGGAACAGGGAGGGGTCCCACCTATTACTTTGATGTGAAGTTTGTAGTAGCCATGGTGACATTGTTCTTTTCGACTGCAGCAGGAGGCTTCAGCCCTGAACTATATTACGGTATGATGTAATATTGATATGTTATACTTTGAGCTTAATAACTTTTGCTCAATACGTTATATGTATATTTACGTTACAAACTTTAATAAAAGGTGTCAACAAGGCCTATGATGAAAGGAACACTATTCCTACTGTAGAGCACAAAGGTGGATCGCTGATGATGTGGGGATATTTAGCTACAAAAGCACAGGAAACTTGGTCAAAGTTGAAGGAAAGATGAATGCAGCCACGGTATCAGCAAAACTGGAGGTAAATTTGCACTCATCAGCCCGGAAGCTGCGCATGGGACGTACTTGGATGTTCCAACATGACAACGATCCAAAACGCAATGCCAAGTCGACCTGTCATTGGCTGTATCAAAACAAAGTGAAGGTTCTGGAGTGGTCATCTCCGTCTCCTGACCTCAATATAATTGAGCCACTCTGGGGAAAGCTCAAGGAATTTACAGGAATTGGAGGCTTTTTGCTAAAAAGAATGGCCAGGTTTACCACAAAAGACTTCAAGCTGTCATTGATGATAGAGGGGCAACACATGGTATTAAGAACTGGGGTATGTGATATTTTGATCACGGTCATTTGGATGTTTTAGGTTTTCATTACGATTTAAGAAGAGAAAACACAGTAGTTTGACAATAAATGGCTTCACCCAACCACTAACCATGTGTGGTAAAAAGTTTTTGTTATCATTCATATTCTCTGAAAAAAGGCTAAAAAAGCAAAAAATCTGCCAGGGTATGTAAACTTTTGAGCACAGCTGTATGTGGTGGTCTTGCCCCTTGGTGCCCTCTTTCTGGATGGGTATTTCAGATTTAATTACAAAGGGCTGCAGTTAACCTTGGATCCTGGCTTGGTGGTGTTCAACATTGGTACTGATAAAGTTCCCCCTTTGCTCAGAGGATCCCTCTCTCATATCCTGATTGCAGCTAGACTATGTTTAGCGGCTAAGTGGAAAGACCAATGTGTGCCTTTCATAAAAGAAGTAATTGAAAAACTCAACACACATTGTCAATATGAATTATCTCTTGTCCACTCCCCAACAGCCCACAACAGAGGTCTGCGTATCGAGAACCCTGGCTAGAAAGCTCATTATCTGCCCCCCTCTATTGATTGATTGCCCATACTCTGACAACTTTGATGGTGGATGTCTGTATTGACCTCTTGTTTGTTGAAATATAATAAAAATTTATTGGAGGAAAAATAAAAGTATTTTGTATCACTAAATTTTGAAGGCTGTTGTTTTTTTATTTTTTGCCGACAGTGTCACCTCAAGACTTATTTTTTGCAGGATGAGTTGGAGTTTTTATTGGTATAATTTAGGGCCACAAAATATATTTTTTGAGCGATTTCATTCTGCTTTTTGCGAGGCAGAATCAAGAAAAACAGCAATTCAGGAATTGTTTTTTCTGTTTTCTTTTTTTATACAATTCAACATGTTGTAAAAGTGATAAAACCGCCTTATGATTCGGGTCAATATGATTAAAGCGATATATGATTTTTTTTATGTTTTACTGCTTTTACACCATCCAAATACTTTTATAGACAAAAAATAATTTATTTTTGCATTGCAATATCCTTAGAGCTATAGGTTTTTTATTTCTCTGCTGATGGAGCTGTATTGGCGGTTTGTGTTTTATGGGATAAGATGACCATTTCTATTTACATGTGATTTTTTTATTGCATTTTATTCCACTTTTTTTGAAGGTATGATGAAAAAAATATTTTTTTTTGCCTCTTGAGTGTATTTTTTTATAGTGTTCACTGAAGGAGTTAACTATTGTTACATGTTTATAGATCAGATCGTTAGGGCAGGCAAAACCTAATACGTATACATTTTAGGTTATTTTTTACATGAATATACGTATTTATTGGTATCTTTTTTTTATTTTAATTTTTCTTTATTTTGTGATTTTTTTTAAAATATTTGTACAATTTGTTTTAACTTTTTTTTTTTTTTTTTTTTTAACTTTTTTACTTAGTTCCTCTCTGGGAAATTAACTTTAATTACACTAATTGTTGATATAATCTGTTGCAGTGCATCAGCAGTGGATTATACCTGTCAGTTTTACACTGACATAAGCGCCTTACACCATGCTCTTGGGCCCCTGTGATCACGTTGTGGGCGTTTCGATCACTTGCATGAGAAGTGCACTCCTTTCCCTGCCTCCTAAATGTCGCTATTATTCACAGCATTTAGGGGGTTAAATACCCCAGGGCAGTGCAGGCACCATTCCTAGCTGTGAGAGCTGGGTCTCAGCTTTAACAGAAGCTAAAGTCTTGGTGGAGATCCTGTAGGCTCAGATCCCGGCTGTGAGAGCTGGGTTTCGGCTTTACCATAAGCTGAAATCCCAGTGGTGATGGTGTGGGCTCAACTCCTGTACCTGCTTTAAGGCAATGACGTGTTCTGAATGTCCTGTATTACCCCACCGACACTACTGACTCCCATTTTGTATGCACTGTACTTTGACAAAAATCTGCTACTCAGTTGTATAGCAGGACTACATGGCACAAGACATCTAGTCCTGTAGTCATAATCTCTTGCTTATAAAAGATTGATTTTTTTTTAAACAACTACAAACAAATTCCCATTTTTAAGGGGTCGTCCAGCCTTAGGCTACTAGTCTGCAGTGAATCCTCAAATTGTGCGCACTGCTTTTTTTTGGAAAAAAATATTTAATCTTCATGACCCATCCTGATAACATTCTGTGAAACATCTATGACTTAAAATGTTCACCACACCATTAGATTAATTTCTTGAGGGGGTTACTTTTGCAAATGAGGTCACATGTGAGGGTTTCTGCTGTTTTGGCGTTTTGAGGCCTCTGAAAATGTGGCATATAGTTGTTGACAGGCTGCAGAGATGACATCATGATTACAGATCATGTGATTAATGTCCTGCCTACATTTGCAGAGCCATTTTGGTCAGTGACTGGCTGTAGCTATGCTAATGACATCCAACACTGCAGTCTGTCAATAAAGACTAAAACAGCGACGGAGAGGCAGCACTACAGCGGGGGGATTGTGGGTATAGTTGTAATGCTTTGAATGAAACACAATGTCCGAGACAACGTGTTGTTCTTCATTTTTAACTATATTAGGCTTTATATAATATATAGACGTTTTCCACCATGAGTATCTGTAATAATTGTTTTTTTCTTTCATAGGTGCGCTCTCCACTCTCACATTCAATTCTTGGAGAACAAACAATCTCTGTATCTCCAGAAACTGTTTCCATCTTAGAACTGCGGTCAAACTTGCTTTGGGGTATTTCTCTGTCTGTCACCCCAACTGTTACCAAACATTATGGTGTTTTTAATATTTCATACATGTCCCAAGAAGCCAGAATGATTCCTAAACAGGTAAGCAATTACAGAGGGTCTCATAGCTTTTTTATTTATAATTCTGGCAGTGTTGGCATTCAAATGAGCTTTTCAGAAGCGGTATTCAGTGTTAGGAGTGGTTTCTTATAGGCCTGTAGAACAATTGCTTTTTAAAAGCTTCTGCTCAGAAATAATAAAATAGTAACTGAGCTAAATACATGCAAAGAAAAAGTGTATTAAATAATGCATTGTCTACGTGCTTTGATACTAAACAGTTGTCTTCCTGAGGTCATGACCGTGTCCGTTGGCCAGCCGTAAAAGGTAAAAAAGCAACAGTTGATTATCAGTGCCATGAACAGTACTGTGCCTAACTCTATAAAGGTCTGTTTGCAGAATTATTGGAGAAGAAAATAAACAGAACCTCAAACGTTTTTTAACATGATTTGGAGAGCTTGTGCTGTAAAATACAGTCTGGTTAGCTCAATGCAATGTCAGGGAAATTAATGGTTTAGCAAATAAAGGTCATCAATTGTGAGAGTATTTTCTCAAAAATAAAGCCACAAAAATCCCCGTTCATGATTCTTCCTATTCACTTTAATGTTAATCCCCTTCACTGTATACAGTCATGGCCAAAAGTGCTGGCTCCCTTGAAATTGTTCTAGAAAATGAACTATTTCTCCCAGAAAATATTGTGATTACACATGTCTTGTTATACACGTTTATTTCCTTTCTGCTTATTGAACCAAAACAATAAATACTGAGAATATAGTCAAATCGCACATAATTTCATACAAAACTTATATTTGTTTGCACACCCTTTGGAATGAATAACCGCAATTAATCACCACCATATTTGACTGTAGGTACACTACAGTTCTTTTCTTTGTAGACCTCATTCCATTTCCAGTAAACAGTAGAATGATTTGCTTTACCAAAAAGCTCTATCTTGGTCTCATCTGTCCACAAGACTCTTTCCCAGAAGCATTTTGGCTTACGTACATTTAGGCAAACTGCAGTCAGCATTGGCCTTCTGGGTCTTTTGCTATAATGTTTAATTTCATTCAAATGTCGAAGGATAGTTCATGCGTACACTGATTCACCCTGAACCTACTGGACAGTTTGAATTTCTTTGTAGCTTGATTGGGGCTGCTTATCTGCCATCTGGACTGTCTTGCTTGGCAACTTTTAACCAGTTTTTCTCTGCTGTCCATGCACAGGCAGATTAGCTACAGTGCCATGGGTTGCACACTTCTTGATTATGTTGTGCACAAAGGACAAAGGAATATCAAGATCTCTGAAGATGGACTTGTTACTTGAGTTGTTCACATTTTTCAACAATTTTGGTTCTCAAAATCCTTAGACAGTTCTCTTCTCCTCTTTCTGTTCTATATGCTTAGTATGACAAACAATGCAAAAATTCAATAAACACCTCCCCTTTTTATCTGGTTTCAGGTCTCATTTTCATATTGCCCACACCTGTTACTTGCCACAGGTGAGTTTGAACGAGCATCACATGCTTGAAACATAGTTGTCTACCCACAATTTTGGCAAGGTGTCAACAATTTTGTGCAGCCCATTTTTGGGGTTTTGTGTGAAATCATGTCCAGTTTGCCTTTTTTTCTATGTTTTTAATTTGTTTTGAGTTGTATGACAAACATGTCTAATTGCAATAGTTTTATGGATAAAATACTTTCGTTTCTGGAATAATTTCAAGGGTGTCATCACAAGAATTTGTGATTGCAATCATTATCAGGAAGAAACTAAGTATTATCTGACAGAATTGCAGGGGTGTCAATACTTTTGGCCACAACTGTATATTCATTTCACTTTTTGTATTGAATTACTGAAAAAGATTTACTTTTTTCAGATATTCTAATTTATTGAGATGCACCTGTACATACATACACACACATACATACACTCTTCTTTATATATATAATATATATATATATATATATATATATATATAGTTTTTGAGGTTTGGTTTATAGCTTCATTTTAAGACTGTGTGCACATGGAGTCTTTTCGCTGATTTCGATGAGCAGATCAGAAACTCCGCTTTGTTAGGAATTTGAGATTTGGAGGAGATTTGAGAGTGTCTGGTTGAAAAATAAATTCTGATTGAATCTACTCCACACAAAATGCCAAGAAAACTCTTAAAAGCCACTCAAGGAAATTCTTCAGGAATAGACGTGCTACTCCAAAAACACCCCCAAAAAGGAATGTTTCGTGAAGTGATTTCTGCTTGAAAGGTTTTTGGTTTTGAATGCCTTGGTCTGCACATAATTTCTATTTATTTATCATCCAGTGGGTGACTAAGTGTATGGCGGTAACTCAGTATGAGTCCCTGTAATGTATATTAGTAATTGTTTGTTTTGTCTGTCAGTGAGTGCAAATGTCCATAAGTCAAAGTGTCAGTACTTGAGAGTGAATCAGTAATGTACATATCAATAAATCATTGTGCTGTGTTAGTGTACATGTGAGTAAGAGAATGTGTCAGCAAGTACCGTATATACTCGTGTATAAGCCAACCCGTGTATAAGCCGACCCCCCTACTTTTGCCCCAAAAATCTGGAAAAACCTATTGACTCGTGTATAAGCCGAGGGTGGACCCCAGCACAGGTATACAGCCCCCAGCAGTGTGGTATACAGGCCCCCCCCAGTGGTATACAGGCCTCGCCAGTGGTAGTATACAGCAGCCCCAGTGGTAGTATACAGCAGCCCCAGCAGCCCCAGTGGTAGTATATAGCATCCCCAGCAGCCCCAGTGGTAGTATATAGCGGCCCCAGTGGTAGTATATAGCATCCCCAGCAGCCCCAGTGGTAGTATATAGCAGCCCCAGTGGTAGTATATAGCATCCCCAGCAGCCCCAGTGGTAGTATATAGCGGCCCCAGTGGTAGTATACAGCATCCCCAGCAGCCCCAGTGGTAGTATATAGCAGCCCCAGCAGCCCCAGTGGTAGTATATAGCAGCCCCAGCAGTCCCAGTGGTAGTATATAGCAGCCCCAGTGGTAGTATATAGCAGCCCCAGTGGTAGTATATAGCAGCCCCAGCGGTAGTATATAGCAGCCCCAGCAGCCCCAGTGGTAGTATATAGCAGACCCAGTGGTAGTATATAGCAGCCCCAGTGGTAGTATATAGCAGCCCCAGCAGTCCCAGTGGTAGTATATAGCAGCCCCAGTGGTAGTATATAGCAGCCCCAGTGGTAGTATATAGCAGCCCCAGCGGTAGTATATAGCAGCCCCAGCAGTCCCAGTGGTAGTATATAGAAGCCCCAGCAGCCCCAGTGGTAGTATATAGCAGCCCCAGCAGTCCCAGTGGTAGTATATAGCAGCCCCAGTGGTAGTATATAGCAGCCCCAGTGGTAGTATATAGCAGCCCCAGCAGTCCCAGTGGTAGTATATAGCAGCCCCAGTGGTAGAATATAGCAGCCCCAGTGGTAGTATACAGCAGCCCCAGTGGTATACAGGCCCCAGCAGTATATACAGCAGCCCTGGGGGTATACAGCAGCCCCCAGGGGTAATACAGCAGCCCCCTGGGGGTGCCCAGCTGCCCCCAAATGCTGGCACTCACCCCCCATCTGCTTATCTTACCATCCCGGTCTTCTGATCAGCGCCGCTCCTCAGTGCTCCGTTCTTCATGCTCCGTCCTCCGTCCTCGCTGCATCCGGGATCTCCGGCCGTCGCACGATAACGTCATATGCCTGCGACGGCCGGGGATCCCGGATGTAGCTGGACGGACGGAGCACCGAGGAGCGGCGCTGATCAGAAGACCGGGATGGTAATATAACCAGCGGTGGGGGCCCTTACAAGGAGGGGAGAGTACCAGCATTTGGGGGCATATATGAACTGCTTCCCCCTGCCGCTGATTGACAGGGGGAAGCAGTGCATATATAATGAGCGGCCCCACGTGACGGGGCCGCTCATACAGCAGCCTCCCCCCCGCCTCCTCTAGCCTCCGCAGCCCCCACCCGTATTGACTCGTGTATAAGCCGAGGGGGAGACTTTTCAGCCCAAATTTTGGGCTGAAAAACTCGGCTTATACACGAGTATATACGGTATGTATTTTAATGTACAGTATCACATACAGTACTGACCAAAAGTTTGGACACACCTTCTCATTCAAAGAGTTTTCTTTATTTTCATGACTATGAAAATTGTAGAGTCACACTGAAGGCATCAAAACTATGAATTAACACATATAGAATTACCGTATATACTCGAGTATAAGCCGAGTTTTTCAGCACAAAAATTGTGCTGAAAAGTGCCCCCCTCGGCTTATACTCGAGTCAGTGACGGCTCAGTGTGGAGGGGCGGTGTCCGGGGCTGGAGGAGGTGGGGGAGGCTGCTATAGGAGCGGCCGGTCATGTGGGGCCGCTCATTAGTGCAATGCAATATGCACTGCATCCCCCTGTCCATCAGCGGCAGAGGGAGTGGTGCATATTACATTGCACTGTCAGCGCTCCCCACCCAGTGGTATATACAGGCCCCCCTTTGCCGCACACCTGTAAAAGAATAGCTCATTCATACTTATCCTCCTCGCTCTTTCATCGCGCATCCTCTGGTCTTCTTCCTGCTTGTACCCGGCGGGCGCAGCAGCAATGACGTCATTGCTTCTGCGCCGGTCACATGACGCCGGGTACAAGCAGCAAGAAGACTGGAGGATGCGCGGTGAAAGAGCGAGGAGGATAAGTATGAATGAGCTATTCTTTTACAGGAGTGTGGCAGCGAGGGGGGGCCTGTATATACCACTGGGGGGCCTGTATATACCACTGGGGGGACCTGTATATACCACTGGGAGAGCCTGTATATACCACTGGGGGGGCCTGTATATACCACTGGGGGGGGCCTGTATATACCACTAAGGGGGGCCTGTATGTACCACTGAAGAGGGCCTGTATATACCACTGTTGGGGGGCCTGTATATACCACTGATGGGGGCTGTAACCTCTGATGGGGGGCCTGTATATACCACTGATGGGGGGCATGTATATACCACTGAGGGGGGCCTGTATATACCACTGATGGGGGCTGTAACCTCTGATGGGGGGCCTGTATATACCACTAATGGGGACCTGTATATACCACTGAGGGGGGCCTGTATATACCACTGATGGGGGGCTGTATTCCACTGATGGGGATTGTAACCTCTGATGGGGGGGAACTGTATACCAGTGATGGAGGTCCTATATACTAGTGATGGAGGTCCTATATACCAGTGATGGGGGATTATATACCAGTAATGGGGGGCCATTTATCATGATGAAAGGGGCTATATACCGTGATGAGTCTGCTTCATTTTCCCCCCTAGGCTTATACTCGAGTCAATAAGTTTCCCTAGTTTTGGAGGGTAAAATTAGGGGCCTCGGCTTATACTCGGGTCGGCTTATACTCGAGTATATACGGTATATACTTAACAAAAAAGTGTGAAATAACTGAAAATATGTCTTATATTTTAGGTTCTTCAAAGTAGCCACCTTTTGCTTTGATTACTGCTTTGCACACTCTTGCAATTATTCAAAAGCATGACACACCTGTTAATATGATTCATATTTATAAATCCATTATCAAAATCGTGTGTATCTTATTAGGACAATAAATAACACTCCTTTCTAACATTTAAACAAGTGGAAACCACTACTGGAGTTTGTGTTATATAAAATGTCACTTTTATTAGTACATTATATAAAAGCAGACACATAAACGTTTTACATGAAGTACTTGGTAGGAGACACCTCCCAGGGCTACAACCAGGTAATCACACAGTGTGTTTATAGTATACAGCATACAACAATTAAATAGCGTGCATAAGAGTGCATAACTGACATAACAGTGTGATGCCTCTGGTCGGTACAAGTTTGTAGATACCAAGCCTGGAAGCAAGTTGGGACTTCCACACCTGGCAAACTGCTGAGGCCGCCCTGCTGCTCTGTTCTCTGTGAGCCCTGGCTGCTTAAAGCTATGCTTAGACTCTCTCCTCACTTGTCTGTCCTGGCCGCGTGACAGGCGGCTTGAGCCCTTTTTGTGCTACTCTCCTTCACTGCATCTTCTGAGCTCTTTGATGCGGCTGTGTCTCCTGGCCTTTCTGGTGGACGAGCAACTTGGAATTACCCGCTCTCCGGTATTGGTTGCTGGGCTTAAAGTCCCTGGTGACCTCGGACTCCGGAGTCTGTACTACGCTAGGTGCTGAGGCTTAATGAAGTGTTCTGGGAAGAAAAAAACACAGTTACCGTGTCATTGTCCGGCAGCGATAACCTAAAAAGATTGAGAATGCGCAATAGGGTCTTATCTTTTTATGATCAGTTAAAAGATGGTCTAAATCAGAATTGCTCACCTGATAAGGTTGTGTCACACACAACCAGCTTGATCGCTCAGAAATGCAGCTGCTGCAGGGACCGTACCTCCACAGGTTACTGCGGTAAACAATCAATCATCCGGACAAAGTACCTCAGGTCTGCGCTGCTGCAAGATAGATGTAAATGACACCAGAGACACCGGGATGCCTGGTTGAAAGTGATGAATAGCTTTATTTTCCGACGCGTTTCGGAGCTGCCTGCCGGGCTCCTTCCTCAGGGTACATCAAGAGTATACTGAGTACAATCTTATTTAAACAGAAAAAGGCGCCAAACAGATGTTTGTTGTGACGTCAGCAAACAGGGTGGATCTATACATTACGTCACATTGTTTATCTCTCTGGTTGCAAACATGATATTGAACAAAAATAAAATACCTCAAGAAGAAGAATATATATATATATATGTACACCTATTTATTATAGATGGCTTAAAAAATAAAATTGTTATTCCTCAAAGAAAACAAAAAAACTGGTTTAGTGCTTTGATCGGATTAGAACTCATAAAAATAAAAATGAGAGAGGTCCCATCCTGAATGTAATGGTGTTCTCTCTATATATTTAGCACAATAGAGAGAACACCATTAAATTCAGGATGGGACCTCTCTCATTTTTATTTTTATGAGTTCTAATCCGATCAAAGCACTAAACCAGTTTTTCCTTGTCATCCAAAATCTGGGAGACCCTGACATCGTTATATGCTGCCCCCTGGAGGTCACACCGATTATAGGAGAGTTTTCTCCTCCTTCTCCTCTGCAGCATATACGCCCCCTGCAGGAATACTGTCAGTTTGTAATTTGGTGTCGTTGGAGGCACATCTCCACACTGAAGCTCTACAGATGAAGCTTAGGAGACCATCGGGGTCCCCCGGCATGGGTCTTCGGCCCCATATGCCGTGCTCCCTCACCATACCCTTTCAAAGGGCCTCTGGTGAGGTGGGAGCCGACGACGGGGTTTACAGTTCTCTGTTCCCCTGGCCTTTACACAGTCACTGTGTGGCCCCCTGTGACGGAGTTCAACTCACAGGCTCCGGATGCAGGCTCTGCCACAAGGTAACTGAGCTGGCCCCCTCTTCTCCCCTTCTGGGACTCACATGGGGGTCCCCCGCATCTCCAGCCGCGATCGAGGCCCCCGGCTTTGCCGGAGGCCCAGGCCGCCATTCCCCTCCCTGCATGTTTCGCACAGCAGGGGGACGGGGCACAGGGCTCACAGTATGGGGCACACTTCGGTGGCCTCAGCGGTACGCTTTTTTGTAACTACCGCGCCGACCCCCTCACGCAGGCTGGCCGTGGCATTCTAATCTAGTCCCCGGCTTCGCCGGAGGCCTAGGCCGCAATCCCGCCCCCTGCATGTCTATCACTGCAGGGGGGGCGGGCTCTGCTCTCTCGTCCACAGACCCAAGAATGGGGCCACAGTTTCCCGCTTTTTTTGCGGGCCCTCCCCTCCTCTGGCTCCCCCTCCTCTAGCTGCGGGGGCCATCTTGGCTTCATTCCTCACAGGATTCTGCAGCACACACTTAGCTGGGAGACTCAGAATTGGGGACCTGGACTCACAGCCATTTGGCTGAGCGGTAAGCCACACCATTTGGTGTGGCTTCTCCTCTGTGGCTCCCTCCTTCACTGTCCTACACTGTCTTTGGTATCAAGTACACAAGGTTGGGTCAGACTATGTGTGCTTCTAAGAGCAAGGGTAAGATCCCCAGGGCTCCAAAATTGTATGCAACTTGTACAGTATGCAAGGTCACGTTGCCTGAGCAGAGTGTCAATCCCCACTGCACAGCCTGTGGGCAGAATGGGTCCCTGGATATCCTCGTAACCCGGTCCCAGGTGGATGCCCCTACCCTCTCGGGGGATCAGGCGTCCTTACCCCTGGTCTTAACACCGGCCCCTCAGTGGACTGACGCCATGTCACAATCATTGTCCGATTCAGTGGCCCTGGCAGTGTCACGAGCTATGTCACAATCTGTAGCCTCCATGACAAGGTCTATCATTCAGGCCATTAACCAGAACCCTGATCAGGAAATGGTCGGACCCTCTTCGGTCCTGGGTCCTTCTCTTCCGGCGAGGCGTGACAGGGCCACTCCATCTCTCGGAGAACCCAGACCCAAGAAACGCCGCCGAGACCCATCTCCCTCCTCTTCCAGATCCCAGTCGAGGGAACCTCTGGAAGAAGGTGAGGAAGAGGACTCTTCTGCCTTGGGCTCTGAGTCAGAACAGACGGCCTCTGAATCTATCCCTGAGGGGGAAACTTTGGTTGACAATATTGTCTCCATTATTAATAGCATCCTGGACCTGCCTGCTCCTGACACACCGTCTGAGCAGCGAGCCAAGGTCTCGCTCAGGGATCCTAAGAAACCTGCCAGCATCTTCTCTGATCATCCTGACTTTACGGACACGGTGCAAAAGCCCAAGGCATGCCCGGCAAAACGCTTCCTACCAAAATTCACGGATCCCAAGTATCCGTTTGCCCCGGCAGTACTTTCTAGCTGGTCTCAACCCCCTAAAGTTGACCCGGACATAGCCAGATTGGCTACTAGAACCACGATTTCCATCGCCAACAGCTCCTCTTTGAAGGACTCGGCAGACCGTCAGGTTGAGCTCTTAACTAAGTCAATCTATGACGTAATTGACGCTGCGTTCCCTCCCGCCTTTGCAGCTGCCTGGTCCCTAAAGGCATTGTCTGCATTTACAGACGCAGTTCACTCCATGACCTACGATAAAGTTCCTGAGGCGTCTCCCCTCCTCGAACAAATGGCCATGGTATCAAAGTATGCTCTGAACGCTGTGCTTGACTCAGCCGGGCGTTCAGCAGTGGCACCAGCCAATTCCCTCGCCTTTCGGAGAATTCTCTGGCTCCGGGATTGGAAATGTGACGCTTCTTCCAAGAAGCATCTTACAGGGATTCCCTGTATCGGGATCGTCTCTTCGGTGAACGTTTGGACGAACTGATCAAGGACACAACAGGAGGTAAAAGTGCACTCCTGCCCCAACAAAAAGGAAACAAACCTGCGCAGCAGAAATCGGCCAGGTTCCGTTCCTTTCGTCCATTTCGTTCCCCTGGCTGGTCCTCCAGACAGCTCTCCTCTACCAACAGGACATTTCGTTCTGACAAGTCCCAGCCCTCCCAAGGCCAGGGTACCTCCTGGCATTCTCGCCAGCAAAAGTCTTCTGGTCAGAAGCCGTCCAAGACGGCCTCGGCATGACTCGCCCGGATCCAGTCCCGCACCCCAGGTCGGGGGCAGATTGTCCCAGTTCCGTGACATTTGGCTTTCCGACATCCTAGACCAATGAGTGCGAGATATTGTCACTCACGGCTACTTCATAGAACTAAACTCAGTCCCTCCAAGCCGTTTCTTCATGACATCTCCCCCTCCCGCCAAGGCCCACGCCTTTCATCAAGCGCTGGAGTCCCTACAGCGGGAAGGAGTCATCGTCCCAGTCCCCGAAAGGGAACGGTTTCAGGGATTTTACTCAAATCTCTTCATTGTGCCCAAGAAGGACAGGTCCGTTCGCCCTGTTCTGGACCTAAAGCTCCTCAACAAGCAAATCAAAGTGAGACATTTTCGCATGGAATCACTGCGCTCAGTGATATCCTCGATGTCTCAAGGGGAATTCTTAGCATCCATAGACATCAAGGATGCATACCTACACATCCCCATCGCCCCAGCTCACCAAAGGTTCCTGCGGTTTGCGATTGGGTACGACCATTTCCAATTCGTGGCCCTCCCCTTCGGCTTGACCACCGCCCCACGAGTATTCACCAAAGTGATGGCCTCAGTGGTCTCCATACTTCACTCTCAGGGCTGTTGGTCATCCCTTATCTGGACGACCTCCTCGTCAAGGCACCCTTGCATCAGGATTGCCAGCAGGCCGTTTCCACTACTCTGTCGACCCTCAGGAAGTTTGGCTGGATTGTCAACCTTCCGAAGTCGGTTCTCGTACCCACCCAGAGTCTCGTGTATCTGGGAATGCAATTCAGCACTCGAGCAGCTCTAGTACGACTGCCTCACGAGAAGACTGTCTCTCTCCAAGCGGGAGTACGCTCCATCCTCCCACCTCGCTCGTACTCCATCAGGCGCCTGATGCAGATCCTAGGAAAAATGGTGGCTTCGATAGAAGCAGTTCCATTCGCGCAACTCCATCTGCGTCCTCTTCAGCTGGAGATCCTTCGAGTCTGGGACAAAAACCCGAGGACCTTGGATCACAAGATCTCCCTATCCCCCGAAACGAGGAAATCTCTCCAGTGGTGGCTGTCATACCCGTCCCTATCTCAGGGTCGATCCCTTATCCCGCCGTCTTGGTCAGTGGTCACCATGGACGCCAGCCTCGCCGGCTGGGGAGCGGTGTTCCTTCACCACAGGGCTCAGGGCACATGGTCTCCGGAGGAATCCTCCCTTCCCATCAACATTCTGGAAATCAGGACGGCTTATCTGGCGCTTTTGGCGTTTCAGTCCCTCCTGAACGGCCGCCAGGTGAGGATCCAATCGGACAACGCGACGGCCGTCACTTACATCAATCATCAGGGAGGCACTCACAGCACACTGGTGATGCTGGAGGTCCACAAGATACTATCCTGGGCGGAGTCCACAGGATCTTCCATATCCGCGGTCCACATCCCGGGTGTGGACAACTGGGAAGCAGACTATCTCAGCCCTCAAGGCATGGACTCGGGTGAATGGTCTCTGAACCCGGAAGTATTCTAAGCCATTTGCAGGCGGTGGGGGACTCCGGATGTCGATTTGATGGCGTCGTTCCTCAACAACAAGGTTCCGGCTTTTATAGCCAGGTCCCACGACCACAGGGCTCTGGCAGCGGACGCACTAGTCCAGGATTGGTCCCAGTTTCGCCTGCCATACGTGTTTCCACCTCTGGCCCTGTTACCTCGGGTGCTCCGCAAGATACGGGCGGAATGCCACCGGGTGATTCTAATCGCACCCAATTGGCCCAGGAGAGCCTGGTTTCCGGATCTACTCCAACTGGCCGACGGCGAACCTTGGGGTCTGCCAGATCGGCCAGACCTTCTCTCTCAGGGTCCATTCTTCCGCCACATTTCTGCGGCACTCAGGTTGACTGTTTGGCCCTTGAATCCTGGGTCCTGACACAATCGAGTCTTCCCCGGGAAGTTCAGGACACCATGAAACAGGCTCGTAAGCCTGCCTCGCTGAAAATTTATCACCGGACGTGGAAAATTTTTCTCTCCTGGTGTTCTGCTAAAGGCCACTCCCCGTGGCCCTTCTCCTTGCCTACATTACTCTTGTTTCTTCAGTCGGGCCTAGACACGGGTCTTTCCCTTAGCTCTCTGAAAAGACAGATTTCAGCTCTTTCTGTCCTTTATTCCATGAGGCTGGCTAGACTCCCACAGGTTCGCACATTTATGCAAGGGGTGGCCCACATTGTCCCACCCTACAAGCGTCCTCTAGAACCGTGGGACCTCAATTTGGTTCTCTCGGCTCTTCAGAAGCCTCCATTTGAACCACTAACGGATATTCCCTTGTCCACCCTTTCGCAAAAGGTGGCATTTTTGGTGGCTATCACCTCGCTTCGGCGGGTGTCTGATTTGGCGGCATTGTCATGCAAGCCTCCCTTCTTGGTGGTGCATCAAGACAAGGTTGTCCTGCGTCCCGTTCCTTCCTTTCTCCCAAAGGTGGTCTCACCTTTCCACCTCAACGAGGACATTTCTCTTCTATCCTTGTCCAAACCCAGTTCACAGGTTTGAAAAGACCCTCCACAACTTGGACTTGGTCAGGGCTCTGAGAGTGTATTTGTCTCGCACAGCTCCTCTGCGTCGGACTGACTCTCTCTTTATTCTCACGACCGGACGCGGTAAGGGATCTTCCGCCTCCAAGGCCACGATTGGCCGTTGGATCAGGACGGCCATATTAGAGGCCTATTCGGTCTCGCACACGTCGCCCCCGACGGGACTCAAGGCGCATTCCACCAGGGCTGTGGGCGCTTCTTGGGCTTTGCGGCACCAAGCCTCAGCCCAACAGGTGTGTCAGGCCGCCACTTGGTCAAGCCTACACACATTTTCTAAACATTCTCCCAGATTTAAGGACTAAAGGAAAAAGAATTTACGGTAAGTAAACAAAATTCTCTTTTTTTGTTTTCTTTGAGGAATAACAATTTTATTTTTTAAGCCATCTATAATAAATAGGTGTACATATATATATATATATATATATATATATATATATATATATATATATATATATATATATATATATTCTTCTTCTTGAGGTATTTTATTTTTGTTCAATATCATGTTTGCAACTAGAAAGATAAACAATGTGACGTAATGTATAGATCCACCCTGTTTGCTGATGTCACAACAAACATCTGTTTGGCGCCTTTTTCTGTTTAACCCCTTAGTGACGGAGCCAATTTCCACCTTAATGACCAGACCGTTTTTTGTAATTCTGACCACTCTCCCTTTATGAGGTTATATCTCTGGAACGCTTCAACGGATCCTAGCGATTCTGAGATTGTTTTTTCGTGACATCTTGGGCTTCATGTTAGTATTAAATTTTGGTCGATAATTTTTGTGTTTATTTGTGAAAATATAAAATAATTTGCAAAAATTTTGAAAATTTGACAATTTTCAAATTTGTAATTTTTATTCTGCTAAACCAGAGAGGTATGTGACACAAAATTGTTAATAAATAACATTTCCCACATGTCTACTTTACATCAGCACAATTTTGGAAAAAACATTTTTTTGGGTTAGGACGTTATAAGGGTTCAAAGTTCATCAGCAATTTTTCATTTTTCCAGCAAAATTTATATAACCTTTTTTTTTAGTGACCACATCACATTTGAAGTCTCTTTGAGGGGTGTACATGACAGAAAACACCCAAAAGTGACACCATTCCGAAAACTACACCCCTCAAGCTACTCAAAACTACATTCAAGAAAATGATTAACCCTTCAAGTGCTTCACAGGAACTAAAGCAACGTGGAAACAAAAAATGGCCATTTTAATTTTTCCAATAAAAATGTTCTTTTAGCCTCAATTTTTTTCATTTTCACATGGGCAACAGGATAGAATGCATCCTAAAATTTGTTGGCCAATTTCTCCTGAGTACACCGATACCTCATATGTGGTCATAAACCACTGTTTGGGCGCACAGCAGGGCTCAGAAGGGAAGAAGCGCAATTTGACTTTTGGAGCTAATTTACCATTCAAAAAGTGAAATGGCGCTCCTTCTCTTCTGAGCCCTACCGTGCGCCCAAACAGTGGTTTATGACCACATATGAGGTATCGTGTACTCAGGAGAAGTTGGCCAACAAATTTTAGGATGCGTTTTATCCTGTTGCTCATGTGAAAATTAAAAAATTGAGGACAAAAGAAAATTTTTGTGAAAAAAAAGTACTTTTTCATTTTTACGGATCAATTTGTAAAGCCCCAGAGGGTTCAAAGTGCTCACTATGCATCTAGATAAGTTCCTTGGGGGGTCTAGTTTCCAAAATGGGGTCACTTGTGGGGGAGCTCTAATGTTTAGGCACACAGGGGCTCTCCATACGCGACATGGTGTCCGCTAACAATTTGAATGGAAAATTAGCTCCAATTGTTAGCGGACACCATGTCACGTATGGAGAGCCCCTGTGTGCCTAAACATTGTAGCTCCCCCACAAGTGACCCCATTTTGGAAACGAGACCTCCCAAGGAACTTATCTAGATTGGTGGTGAGCACTTTGAACCCCCAGGTGCTTCACAAATGAATCCGTAAAAATGAAAAAAGAAAATTTTTGTGGAAAAGAAAGTACTTTTCATTTTTACGGATCAATTTGTGAAGCACCTGGGGTTCAAAGTGCTCTCTATGCATCTAGATAAGTTCCTTGGGGGTCTAGTTTCCAAAATGGGGTCACTTGTGGGGAAGCTCCAATGTATAGGCACACAGGGGCTCTCCATACGCGACATGGTGTCCGCTTACAATTTGAATGGAAAATTAGCTCCAATTGTTAGCGGACACCATGTCACGTATGGAGAGCCCCTATGTGCCCAAACATTGGAGCTCCCCCACAAGTGACCCCATTTTGGAAACTAGACACCCCAAGGAACTTATTTAGATGCATAGTGAGCACTTTGAACCCCCAGGTGCTTCACAAACTGATCCGTAAAAATGAAAAAGTACTTTTTTTCACAATTTTCTTTTTTTTCCTTTTTACAGACTAATTTGTGAAGCACCTGGGGGTTGAAAGTGCTCACTATGCATCAAGATATGTTCCTTGGGGGGTTTAGTTTCCAAAATGTGGTCACTTGTGGGGGAGCTCCAATGTTTAGGCACACAGGGGCTCTCCATATGCGACATGGTGTCCGCTAACAATTTGAATGGAAAATTAGCTCCAATAGTTAGCGGACACCATGTCGCATATGGGGAGCCCCTATGTGCCTAAACATTGGAGCTCCCGCACAAGTCACCCCATTTTGGAAACTAGACACCTCAAGGATTATATCTAGGGGTATAGTGAGCATTTGGAACCTACAGCTACTTCACAGAATTTGATAATGTCATATTGAACATTTTCTTTTTTTCACACAATTTCTCACTTTTAGAGCATGTGCACAAGATACGGAGACACTGT
>JARQOC010000249.1:0-80000 GCA_033576535.1 Allobates femoralis
CCTGTGTTATCTACTGTATATAGAGGTGTTATCAGTCATTGTACAGGAGGAGGAGGTGAGCTGTGACATCATCTATTGTGAATGGTGGATCCTGTGTTATCTACTGTATATAGAGGTGTTATCAGTCATTGTACAGGAGGAGGTGAGCTGTGATATCACCTATTGTGAATGGTGGATCCTGTGTTATCTACTGTATATAGAGGTGTTATCAGTCATTGTACAGGAGGAGGTGAGCTGTGATATCACCTATTGTGAATGGTGGATCCTGTGTTATCTAGTGTATATAGAGGAGTTATCAGTCATTGTACAGGAGGAGGTGAGCTGTGATATCATCTATTGTGAATGGTGGATCCTGTGTTATCTACTGTATATAGAGGTGTTATCAGTCATTGTACAGGAGGAGGTGAGCTGTGATATCACCTATTGTGAATGGTGGATCCTGTGTTATCTACTGTATATAGAGGTGTTATCAGTCATTGTACAGGAGGAGGTGAGCTGTGATATCACCTATTGTGAATAGTGGATCCTGTGTTATCTACTGTATATAGAGGTGTTATCAGTCATTGTACAGGAGGAGGTGAGCTGTGATATCACCTATTGTGAATGGTGGATCCTGTGTTATCTACTGTATATAGAGGTGTTATCAGTCATTGTACAGGAGGAGGTGAGCTGTGATATCACCTATTGTGAATGGTGGATCCTGTGTTATCTACTGTATATAGAGGTGTTATCAGTTATTGTACAGGAGGAGGAGGTGAGCTGTGATATCACCTATTGTGAATGGTGGATCCTGTGTTATATACTGTATATAGAGGTGTTATCAGTCATTGTACAGGAGGAAGTCAGCTGTGATATCACCTATTGTGAATGGTGGATCCTGTGTTATCTACTGTATATAGAGGTGTTATCAGTCATTGTACAGGAGGAGGAGGTGAGCTGTGATATCATCTATTGTGAATGGTGGATCCTGTGTTATCTACTGTATATAGAGGTGTTATCAGTCATTGTACAGGAGGAGGAGGTGAGCTGTGACATCATCTATTGTGAATGGTGGATCCTGTGTTATATACTGTATATAGAGGTGTTATCAGTCATTGTACAGGAGGAAGTCAGCTGTGATATCACCTATTGTGAATGGTGGATCCTGTGTTATCTACTGTATATAGAGGTGTTATCAGTCATTGTACAGGAGGAGGAGGTGAGCTGTGATATCATCTATTGTGAATGGTGGATCCTGTGTTATCTACTGTATATAGAGGTGTTATCAGTCATTGTACAGGAGGAGGAGGTGAGCTGTGACATCATCTATTGTGAATGGTGGATCCTGTTTTATCTGCTGTATATAGAGGTGTTGACTCTTAAATAATGCAGCATTTCAAATAAGAACATACTCCAAAAGCTTCTGGGGACCGAGACAGATAGGAGAGTAGCAAGAAAGGCTAGTCCCTGGTGAATTCACCCCATTTGCGTGTATACGGAGAGACCGGTCACTCAAGGCAGTCAGCAGGGAGAAGCCTTCAGGGAACAGACTTTCTGACTAGTCTCCAGCAAGATTTGATCCCTGACAGAACCCCCCCCATAGTATTCCACATAGTATATTGCACACCCAAATTCCTCCATATATTATGCACCCCAATAGACCTCCATATAATATAATGCACCCCCATAGTCCTCAATATAGAATAATGCACCACCACAGTCCTACATATAGTATACTAGATGGCGGCCCGATTCTAAAGAATCAGGCAGTCTAGAATCCATATATAGTTTATTTACTAATAGTTAGGGGAGTGCGGTGAAATGAATTGTGTGTATACAGGTGGCTCAGTGGGTAGCAGAGTATACGGTTGCTCAGTGGTTAGCACTGCGCGGTGGCTCAGTGGTTAGCACTGCGCGGTGGCTCAGTGGTTAACACTGCGCGGTGGCTCAGTGGTTAGCACTGCGCGGTGGCTCAGTGGTTAGCACTGCGCGGTGGCTCAGTGGTTAGCACTGGGTGGTGGCTCAGTGGTTAGCACTGCGCGGTGGCTGAGTGGTTAGCAGTGAGTGCAGTGGCTCAGTGGTTAGCAGTGAGTGCGTGGGCAGAGTGGTCAGCGCAGCGCCGTGGGCAGAGTGGTCAGCACAGCGCCGTGGGCAGAGTGGTCAGCACAGCGCCGTGGGCAGAGTGGGCAGCGCAGTGCCGTGGGCAGGGTGGTCAGCGCAGTGCCGTGGGCAGGGTGGTCAGCGGTGGGGGGGACGGACACACACACACAGACACACACTCCGATATATTTACCACCGTCCCTGCTTCTTCCCTGCCACCTGCGTCTTCCTGAGTCCTCTGTTCTGCCGACATGTCGCCGCACCCAGGACTGGATCCAATATTGCGTCCGGGAACTCTCGGTGGCCCGATTCTAACGCATCGGGTATTTTAGAATATAGAAATAGAGATTGCATGGGGAAGGCGGTGAGGGCTGAATTGGGAGGAACTTTGAAGAAGGAGCGGCCGGTGAAGAACGGCGTGGCAGGGGGGAGGAGGGAGGACAGAACAGCAGGGGGGAGGAGGATGGAGGACAGAGGAGGTAGCGGCGGGGTGTGGGAGGATGTAGCAGCACAGGCAGGGGGAGGAAGGAACGGCAGGGGGAGGATGGAGCACAGAGCGGCAGGGGGAGGAGGACGGAGGATGAAGCGGCGGGGTGGGGGAGGATGGAGCAGCACAGGCAGGGGGAGGACAGAGGATGGAGTGGCAGAGGGGAGGAGGACAAAGGAAGGAGGAGGAAGCGTTGCGGTGGGGGAGGATGGAGCGGCACAGGCAGGGGGAGGATGGAGCGGCGGGGGAAGAAGGAGGAAGCACAGAGCGGCGGGGGGGGTGGAGGACAGGATGAAGCGGCGGGGTGGGAGAGAACAGAGCAGCATAGGCAGGGGGAGGACGGAGGATAGAGTGGCGGAGGTGAGGAAGGCAAAGGAAGGAGGAGGAAGCGGTGGGGTGGGGGAGGATGGAGTGGCACAGGCAGGGGGAGGACTAAGCACAGAGTGGCGGGAGGGAGGAGGGTGTAGGATGAAGCAGCGAGGTGGGGGAGGACGAAGCAGCACGGGCAGGGGGAGGACGGGGGATGGAGTGGCGGAGGTGAAGAGGACAAAGGAAGGAGGAGGAAGCGGTGGGGGAGGATGGAGGGCACAGGCAGGGGGAGGACGAACGACAGGGGAGGACAGAGCGGCAGGGGGAGGACAGAGCGGCAGGGGGAGGACAGAGCGGCAGGGGGAGGACAGAGCGGCAGGGGGAGGACAGAGCAGCAGGGGAGAACAGAGCGGCAGGAGGAGGACAGAGGACGAAGCGGTGGGGTGGAGGAGGATGGAGCAGCCCAGGCAGGGGGAGGATGGAGTGGTGGAGAGGAGGCGGACAAAGGAAGGAGGAGGAAGCGATGGAGGAGGATGGAATGGTACAGGCAGGGGGAGGACGGAGCACAGAGCGGTGGGAGGAGGATGATGGAGGACAAAGCGGCGGGGTGAGGGAGGATGGAGCACTGTAAGGCAGCTTAGTGGTTAGCAGTGCGCGGTGGCTCAGTGGTTAGCAGTGCGCGGTGGCTCAGTGGTTAGCACTGCACGGTGGCTCAGTGGTTAGCACTGCGCGGTGGCTCAGTGGTTAGCACTGGGCGGTGGCTCAGTGGTTAGCACGGGGCTGTGGCTCAGTGGTTAGCACTGCGCGGTGGCTCAGTGGTTAGCAGCGAGTGCGGTGGGCAGAGTGGTCAGCGCAGCGGCGCTGTGTGGGCAGGGTGGTCAGTGCAGTGGCGCTGTGTGGGCAGGGTGGTCAGCGCAGCGGCGCTGTATGGGCAGGGTGGTCAGCACAGCGGCGCTGTGTGGGCAGGGTGGTCAGCGCAGCAGCGCGGTGGGCAGGGTGGTCAGTGCAGCGGGGCTGTGTGGGCAGGGTGGTGAGCGCAGCGGCGCTGTGTGGTCAGAGTGGTCAGCGCAGGGCAGAGTGGTCAGCGGTGGGCAGAGTGGTCAGCGGTGGGGCGGACGGACACACACTCCGATATACTTACCACCGTCCCTGCTTCTTCCCTGGTGCCTGCGTCTTCCTGAGTCCCGACATGTCGCTGCACCCAGGCTGGATCCAATATGGCGTCCGGGAACTCTCGCGAGACTTCCCGGACGCCATCTTTGGAGAAAGTATGTCGCCACCCCTGGAGCCATGGATCCAATATGGCGTCCGGGAAGTCTCGCGAGACTTCCCGGACGCCGTATTGGATCCAGTTCTCCAGGGGCGGCGACATGTCGGCGGTGGAGAAGACGGAGGAGAGGTGGTAAGTATAGGTGACTGTGTGTGCGTGTGTTGTGTGTGTGGTGTGTGTGTGGTGTGTGTATGTGTTAGGGGCTGCCATAAGCGTAGCGGGCTCTATGAGTCCCAGCTCCCGCTTACGGCCGCCATCTTGGCTCACCCTGAGCGGGTGTAGCTCTGCCGGACGTTGGGACAAAGTGACGGATGTGAGGTCACAAATCCTTCCGGCTTTTATATACAAGATTGCACACCCACAGACCTCCATATAGAATAATGCACCCCCCACATTTCTCCATATAGAATAATGCACCCACACAGTTCTCTATCTAGAATGCACACCCAAAGTCCTCCATTTAGTATAATGCACGCCACAGTCCTCCGTATAGTATATTGCACACTTAAAGCATGACATATAGTACAATACACCCCCACATTCCTCCATAAAGTATAATGCTCCGCTCCGTACACCTCGTACACACACGGCTCTGCTTGGTACACCTCGTACACACTTGGCTCCACTCCATACACCTCGTACACATTCGGCTCCGCTCCGTACACTTCGTACACACGCGGCTCTGCTCCATACACCTCGTACACACTCTGCTCCACTCCATACACCTCGTACACACTCGGCTCCGCTCCATACACCTCGTACACATTCGGCTCCGCTCCATACACCTCGTACACACACGGCTCCGCTCCGTACACCTCGTACACACGTGGCTCCGCTCCGTACACCTCGTACACACACGGCTCTGCTTGGTACACCTCGTACAAACTCGGCTCCACTCTGGAAACACACGGCTCCGCACACCTCGTACACGTGGCTCAGCTCCGTACACCTCATACACACTCAGCTCCGCTCCGTACACACTCGGCTCCGCTCTGTACACCTCGTGCATACTTGGCTCCGCTCCGTACTCCTCGTGCACACTCGGCTCCGCTCCGTACACCTCGTACACACTCGGCTCCGCTCCGTACACCTCGTACACACTCGGCTCCACTCTGGAAACACACGGCTCCGCACATAACATACACGTGGCTCAGCTCCGTACACACGTTACTCTGCTCAGTACACCTCATACACACTCAGCTCCACTCTGTACACACGCGGCTCCGCTCTGTACACCTCGTACAGATACAGCTCCGCTCCATACACCTCGTACACATGCGGCTCCACTCCGTACACCTCCTACACACACGGCACTGCTCCATACACCTCGTACACACTCGGCTCCACTCCATACACCTCCTACACACACGGCACTGCTCCATACACCTCGTACACACGAGGCATTGCTCCGTACACCTCGTGCACATGCGGCATTGCTCGTACACCTCGTACACACTCGGCTCTGGTCCATACACCTAGTACACACTGGGCTCCGCTCTGTACACCTCGTACACACGTCTCCGCTCCGTACACCTCATACACACACGGCTCTGCTCCGTACACCTCGTACACACTCGGCTCCGCTCCGTACACCTCGTACACACTCGGCTCCACTCTGGAAACACACGGCTCCGCACATAACATACACGTGGCTCAGCTCCGTACACACGTTACTCTGCTCAGTACACCTCATACACACTCGGCTCCGCTCCGTACACCTCGTACACACTCGGCTCCGCTCCGTACACCTAGTACACACTCGGCTCTGCTCTGTACACCTCGTACACACTCGGCTCCGCTCCTTACACCTCGTACACACTCGGCTCTGCTCTGTACACCTCGTACACACTCGGCTCTGCTCTGTACACCTCGTACACACTCGGCTCCGCTCCATACACCTCGTACACACTCGGCTCCGCTCCATACACCTCGTACACACTCGGCTCAGCTCCGTACACCTAGTACACACTGGGCTCAGCTCCGTACACCTAGTACACACTGGGCTCCGCTCTGTACACCTCGTACACACGTCTCCGCTCCGTACACCACGTACACACGCGGCTCTGCTCCGTACACACGCGGCTCCGCTCCGTACACCACGTACACCTCATACACACTCGGCTCCGCTCCGTACACCTCATACACACTCGGCTCCGCTCTGTACACCTCGTGCACACGCGACTCCGCTTCATACACCTCATACACACTCGGCTCCGCTCCGAACACCTCATACACACTCAGCTCCACTCCTTACACCTCATACACACGCAGCTCTGCTACATTCACACTATACATCCCTCTTGATCCCACACAAACTCACCTCATCCATTTCTTCAACTTTTCACTTCCTGCTTGGTGGAAGCTGCCCTGCATACACGGAGGATCTGATCATGTGATCCCTGACTCCTCCCCCTTCATTGACATCATCACAGGTCCTGTAAGCACAGGCCTGTGCAGCTCCACAGGTGGGCTCACACTGCAGGGTGGGGGGGGATAACGCGGCGGCAGCGGCCAGGACTATAGTAGAGAGAGTGGCATCAGCAGGGAGCCCGCGCTACCACCGGGCGCCCCTGCGGATGCCGTCCTCTGTCTACTAGCAGCCGCACAGATCTAGCAAAGCCCCTGGGAGCGGGAGCAGGGAAGCAAATAACAATGACAGCTGTCTCCCTGCGGCGCCCCCTGGAGCGTGGCGCCCTGTGCGGCCGCACGACTCGCACATGCCAAAGGCCGGCCCTGGCTGTTATTAATCGTCTCGTGTTGGAGTGCTTCTTCTGCTGCCTCTATATAAATGCAGCACACCCCACGTCAGTTTCCTAGGAGGGAGAGCAGTGATGTGCAGGCTCGGATAACACCCAATGGGAAAACCAAAGCCATTTTGTCCCAACAAATTTTTTACCCTACAGAGATGCTTAAAGGGGTTTTCCACTTCTAACAATTCCCTCAAATCTTAACTAGTGACAGGTGAAGCGAAACTGTAAAGTTCGGGGGTCTGTACCCAATACCTAGTGTTTAGGCACAGACGTCCCTGAGGAGTTACTGTTCGGGTTCAGATTTGATTGGTGGACTGTAAAAGGGGGCAAAATAGTGATTAAAGCAGCATCATTCTACTTATCGAGGACCGCGCATGCTTGTAACACCACTTCCACGTCTGCTCATTAACCTCTGGTTTATTCACTGGACTATGCCTACAACAGCCAATCACAGATACCCATTCTATGTGACAGTGACTGTGATTGGCTATTGCATAGAAGCCTGAAGATTACCAATAGGGTTTAATGACAGCTGTCAGTAATCAGCTGTCACTAACCCCTTCTAGGACCTTGATGCCACCGTACCAGGGCATAAGGAAGAGCTGGGTAAAGCACCGGGAATTGTCAATTCTACTAAATGCATCAATTTGTGGAGCAGCTGTGGGCTGCTATTCTGTAGCCTGGGGGCCCCATTAACTATGGACCTCTCCACGCTTTGAATACCAACCTCCAGCTGCCTGGTTTTTACTTTGGCTGTCAATCAAAAATAAGTCAGAGCCCATGCACTTTTTTATGATTTATTTAAATAATTAAAAAAATAATAATAATTGGCTCCACTGTATTTTTGATTGCCAGCCAAGGTTAAAACCAGGCAGCTGGGGGTGGCAGCCTGAAGCTATGCGCTTTATCTGCGCTGAGAATTAAACATACATGGGACACCTTTGCAAATTTCTAATTACTTTTTTTTTTCCACACCTATGACAACAGGTTTGTTGCCAATCCACTAATGTAAATGGCAACCTACCACACATGCCGGGACAATGGGTGGGGGCGCAACAGCCAATCACAGACGCTGTCACAGAGAGTGGGCATCTGTGATTGGCTGTTGAGCCAAATCCTGAGTCATATTAAATGGCTCGTTAAAGAGTCAATTATGACTTTTAGGATCGCTACCCTTATTGGTGGCATTAGAGTTGGTCTACTTACAGGGCCGTAATACGCTATGATATATTTAAAGATGTCGCTGAAACATCCCGAGTTCTCTGTCGTTCAAACGACAAGTTAACGACGTGGTTGCGTGTGACACGTGGATCTTACAAGATCTGGTATTCTGCCAGCTGGCAGATGAGGAGACTTTAAGCCGCAATGCTCCTCTGGGAAATTGCATGTGCAAATTGTCACTTCAGTAGACAAACTCTAATGCCACCAATAAAGGTAGCCATCCGAAAAGCCATAATTCACTCTTTAACATAAAAACCACAAATTGTTTGCAGAAATAACACTGCACCGTTGGCACAGGCACTTTTGATGCATTTTTTGTGCATATGCAGATTCCTGACTTCCAATAATCTGCACTACTTTCTGGTTGACACAAAGCCTCATCCTTCTCCATTCACTCCCAATTATCTGCATTTATGTGTCTGACAACTTGCAGGGTCATCTGACAACCCATTGTTATCGGCTGTGACCACCTCTGTCATGGAGCAGCCGGCCAGTGATTAAGGCATGTCTGCTGCAAACAAAGGTATCTGCTCCTATTCTATGGCTTCTGGAAGGTTGTGATCTGGGGCATTCACTTTCTATGATCTGCGACATACAGTGATATCTGCAGACCGTAAGATTGATACTAATAGATACAAGGAGAATCTGCTGGATTTACTCTGTTCTCCTGTATAATGTTTCTCCTAGATGGCGGCCAACAGAGCATGGGATTTATCTATCTATCTATCTATCTATCTATCTATCTATCTATCTATCTATCTATCTATCTATCTATCTTATCTATCTATCTTATCTATCTATCTATCTTATCTATCTATCTTATCTATCTATCTATATCTATCTATCTATCTATCTATCTATCTATCTATATCTATCTATCTATATCTATCTATCTAATGTATCTATCTATCTATCCAGGGGCGGACCCAGACTGTAGTGGGCCCCGGTGCAAGAAATTTTTCGGGGCCCCCCCCCCGCCCCTCATAGTGGCAACAAAGTAATGTAAACATACAGCCCAGCACAGCCACCGGGCAATATATACAGTAAGTGCTTTTTTTGCAAAAAAATATTTCGCATTCCCCGAGGCGAGAGCGGGAGGGGGTTGGGGTGCTGTCAGGCGCCGGCCGAGTTTGGGGAGTGGGGGAGGGGTGCAGCCCTACGTCTCGTCATTCACTTCTGATCACTCCATCCATCCCCATGTTCCCTCCATCCTCCTGCATCCTCCATTCTCCATCCCCCTGCTCCTTTCATCCTCCAACCCACTGCTTTTCCATCCACCATTCCCCTGCTCCTTTCATCCTTTGTCCGCCTGTTGCTTCCATCCTCCATCGCCCTCCTCCTTCCATCCTCCATCCCCCTGCTCTTTCCATCCTCCATCCCCCTGCTCCTTCCATTGATGTACTATTGATGAATGTTTTTGTAGAGATGGTGGTTCTGATACATTTCTGGAATTTCTGTACTGATGAGGGTTGTGATGCTGTGTTTCTGTACTGATGTGGGTTCTAGTTATGTATTTCTGTACCTATTGTGGGTCTGGTGATGTATTCCGAATACATCACCAGACCCACAAGAGGTGCAGAAATACATAACTAGAACCCACATCAGTACAGAAACACAGCATCACAACCCTCATCAGTACAGAAATTCCAGAAATGTATCAGAACCACCATCTCTACAAAAACATTCATCAATAGTACATCAATTGTAATGTCACGGCAAACCCATATACATATTTGTATCTCATGAACCTACAACTTCCAGTATGTCCTTACTAATGGTAAGAACTACTGGGAGTAGTTGTTACCAGTCCTCATCAGACCAAACATGAACCTCAGTACTGATGAGAATGTTATGATCACAAATAATAATTTAAACCCAGGTACCTTATAGATGACCTTGTCTCTGATCGGGGTCGTCTTTTTCTTTTCTTTATCTTGTCCTGACACCATGATGACTTTTCATGTCTTTGCAGACTTCCATCTTCTCCACTTTTCTGCAGCAGATCCTGACATGGTGCCCTTAAAAATAAGAGTGTCATTATAATTCTGTCTAAATAAAAATATCTGCCCTACACCGCGCTCCTGAACAAATAATCCCACTGTCCACTCACACTGTGTCCTCTATATTGTACCTTCTCATCACACTCTCCTTGGTGGAGATGATGGTGGAGGCTGCCGCATGGAGGCAGAGACACCTGGTACAGCTGCCATTATCACCACACACAGCCCCACTCCTCCTGCACACCCGTCCTCCTCTCCTCTGTTCTCCTGCACCCACGTCCTCCTCTCCTCTGTACTCCTGCACCCCGTCTTCCTCTCCTCTGTCCTCCTGTACCCCGTCCTCCCCCTCCTCTGTCCTCCTGCACCTCTGTCTTCCTCTCCTCTGTCCTCCTGCAACCCCCGTCCTCCTCTCCTCTGTCCTGCTGCACACCCGTCCTCCTCTCCTCTATCCCTCCAGCTGCTCATCTACTCCTCTGTCCCCCTGTTCCTGTCCTTCTGCCCCCCTGCCTCTTCTCCTCTGTCCCCCTGATCCTGTCCTTCTGTTCCATTATCACCACACACAGCCCCACTCCTCCTGCACACCCGTCCTCCTCTCCTCTGTTCTCCTGCACCCACGTCCTCCTCTCCTCTGTCCTCCTGCACCCCGTCTTCCTCTCCTCTGTCCTCCTGTACCCCGTCCTCCCCTCCTCTGTCCCTCCTGCTGCTCCTCTGTCCTCCTGCACCACCGTCCTCCTCTCCTCTGTCCTGCTGCACACCCGTCCTCCTCTCCTCTATCCCTCCAGCTGCTCGTCTACTCCTCTGTCCCCCTGTTCCTGTCCTTCTGCCCCCCTGCCTCTTCTCCTCTGTCCCCCTGTTCCTGTCCTTCTGCCCCCCTGTCCTCTTCTCCTCTCACCCCCTGTTCCTGTCCTTCAGCCCCCTTTTCCTCTTTTCCTCTGCCCCCCTGTCCTCTTCTCCTCTCTCCTCCTGTTCCTGTCTTTCAGCCCCCTTTTCCTCTTCTCCTCTGCCCCCCTGTCCTCTTCTCCTTTGCCCCCCTATCCCCTGCACAGTTTCCCTCACCTCTCCGGGTCCATGGGAGGCCGGCTGGGTGGAGGAGCCGCCAGCACCGCAGCCGCCTCCACCGCACCAGCACTTGGAGCCATCACGGGACAGGAAGCAGCAGAGCTCCCAGCGGCTTCCTGTCAGCGGGATTGCTCTCAGCGCTGGGGAGTCAGGAGCGGGGCACAGTATATGCGGGCGTCGCGGCCGGGCAGCAATGCACTGCCAGCGGCGACACTCTCCCTCCCCCACAAAGACTCCAGTTTTCATATGGAGTCTGGGGGAGGGAGGTAAAGAAAAAAAGAAAAAAAACCGCTCGCGCTCACCTGCTGTGTAAATACAGCCCTGCTGCTGCCCCCACACACGTGTCGCCTTGGGCGGACCACCCTACCCCCCAGCTACGCCACTGCTGCAGCCGCCGGGGAGACACAACACACTGCCGACGGCCCTGGTGGCCGCAGCGGAGATAGCAGCGGTGCATTTTCCGGTACGCCGTACCGGTATGTACAGCCACAAAAAAAGCACTGTATACAGTCCAGCACAGCCTCCAGGTAACATATACAGCCCAAAAACAGCCTTCAGTTAATATATACAGCCCAGCATAGCCTGGTATACATATATAGCTCAAGACAGCTTCAAGGAGGATATATATATACTAGATGTGTGCCTGATGCTATCGCATCAGAGGGCGAGGATCGGTGCGGCGGCGGGATGCGGGGGGCGGCTAAGTGGACACACACACACCTATACACACAGACACACACCTACACACCCCCTTCCGGTTTCACCCAGTCTCACCCATCATTGATGGACGCTTGAACCGGGAATGAGGTGGTCAGCGCAGGATGGAGACTCGTTGGTCAGCGCAGGATGGAGGGGTTAATGGTGGAGGAGCATAGGGTCAGAGGGGGGCTCCATGGTGGGTGTTGAAGCTTGCCCTGTGCCTGGCTGGGCTTCAGGGAGTGGTCCGGTGGCGGTGGCTGGTACTGGGCATGGCGGCGAGATGTGCAGCTGGGAGCGGTCTGGTGGCTGGTGCTGGCCATGGCGGCTGCTGGCGGTGGGATGTGCAGCTGGGAGCGGTCCAGTGGTGGTGGCTAGTGGTGGGCATGGCAGCTACTGGCAGGGGGATGTGCGGTGGTGCCCATATCCAATATGGCGGCAAGCGCACTTGCATCCCCGCGGTGCATTCTGGGATACGGGTATGGAAGTGCGGACAACATGCCTGGGGGAGAAGCTCGGCTGCATCACGGAAGGGACCCCCCCTTCCATGATGCAGCCGAGCTTCTCCCCCAGGACCCACCTTCCGAAGGGGGGGTCCTGGGGGCCCAGGACCAGGACCCCCCTTCCTTGATGCATCCAAGCTTATCCCCCTAGCTGGGGGAGAAGCTCGGCTGCATCAAGGAAGGGGGGGGCCCTAGGGGGTCCTGGGGGAGAAGCTCGGCTGCATTAAGGAAGGAGGGGCCCCTACAAGTCCTAGGGGCCCCCCCTTCCTTGATGCAGCTGAGCTTCTCCCCCAGGATCCCCTTCTGAAGGGGGGCCTGGGGCCTCAGGACACCCCCTTCCTTGATGCATCCAAGCTTATCCCCAAGCTTGGGGACACCCCTCAGGACACCCCCTTCCTTGATGCATCCAAGCTTATCCCCAAGCTTGGGGAGATCGGCTGCATCAAGGAAGGGGGGTCCAGAGGGAGAAGCTTGGCTGCATCAAGGGGGTCCTGCACCTAGGGGGTCCTGGGGAGAAGCTCGGCTGCATTAAGGAAGAGGAGGGGGCCTCTAGGAGTCCTAAGGGCCCCCCTTCCTTGATGCAGCTGAGTTTCCCCCCAGTGCCCCCCTAGAGGGTCCTTGGGGCTCTTACTGTCACTGACTCTTTCCCCCTTCCCCCACCAAAGCCGTGCTCTGGGGCTCCTACCTGGCCGGAGCCCTCAGTCACCTCCACCGTCTCACTGTATTTTGGAGAGGGTGTTCTTCCCCTGCCTCCACAGTAGAGGCAGGAAGTAAAGCAGCCGACTCTCCCAGCCCCCTCTGCCTCACTCAAAGCTGCGCTGTGATCCGGGCGGGGCGGCGGTTCAAACTAACAGCACACCCCCTCCCCCCCCCCCCCTGGGACTTAGCGCCGGAAGTCAGCCGCGGCGGCGGCGCATTCAACAGTAAACCCAGGACTGAGCGCCGGAAGTCAGCGCAATGAACAGCACTCCCCCCCCCCCCGGACTAAGCGCCGGAAGTCAGCCGCGGCGGCGGCGTAGTCATCAGCACACCCCCCCTGCCCCCTCCCCCTGACATAGTGCAAGAAGCCAGCCACGGCGGCGGTGTATGTTTGTCAGCACATACTGAGGACTGAATAAGAATAAGGGGAACGGACCCGCCACTGGAGCTTTAAGGGGCCCCCTAGGTGGTCGGGGCCCTGGTGCAGCTGCACCAGCTGCACCACGGTAGTTCCGCCCCTGTATCTATCTATCTATCTATCTATCTAATGTATCTATCTATCTATCTATCTAATGTATCTATCTATCTATCTAATGTATCTATCTATCTATATCTATCTATCTATCTAATGTATCTATCTATCTATCTATCTATCTATCTATCTATCTAATCTATCTATCTATCTATCTAATGTATCTATCTACAGTCATAGCCAAAAGACTTGGCACTCTTGAAATTGTTCCAGAAAGCAAAGTATTTCTTCCAGAATCTTATCACAATTCTCTATTGTTGTGTTACACATGTTTATTTCCTTTGTCTATATTGGAACAACACAAAAATACAGAGAAAAGAAAAGGCAAATTGAACATACTTTTAAACAAAACTCCAAATATGAGCCGACATATCCATTAACCAGAATATGCTGCATTACAATCTTTCATCTATTTTTCTCCGCCATCCGCGTCCAGGGAGATTAGCTATATTGCCATGGGTTAGAAACTTCTTGGAAACATTAAGATCTCTGGAGAAGAACTTCTAACCTTAATATTCTGGAGAAATACTTCATTTTCTGGAACAATTTCTAAGGTACTAACACTTCAACCATGACTCTATCTATAGTACTTGATAAAGGCTTGTTTTACGGCCGAAACGTCGTGCCACGTGGGCTATGAAAGTCCTTTTTCTTTTTTGCTGAATTACTTTGGCTTCATCTATTTCTCTTTATCATCATCGGTCCTTTATGTATTATCTTTTCATCTATCAATTTAGGCTGTTTTATTTTTTAACAGATCCAAAAGAGTTGTTACCAGGCTATTTGCGCTCCCAGAGGTCGATGATCCAAAGCTTCTTGTAATTTCATAAAGAGTTTTTAATATTTCTTAAGGAAAAGCACATACAAGGCGTTTCGACAGTATAAATGTTTTCCTGAGGTATATTGTTAAAAGTATTCCAAAATTGTGGATAGCTTTATAGGAAATAGTATTATGCTAAATAGGGTGTGGACCACTAAGGTTAGCTCCTGACACACCGCTGTATAGCTGCTATACAAGGTTGGTATATTCAGAAGCACATACTAATGATAAAAAACAAACAAAATTACATGGATATATAGAGCATAGTAAAAATTTGATTATGACAGATAAAATGTGAAATATAATTTGATCATAAGTAGCATAAAATGTTCAGTATATGTTATATAACAAATTTAAAATTGTTGTATGTGGCTGAAATCCATTTAAAATACACATACAAAAAAAAAAAAAAAAAAAAAAAAACATGCTCATTAAATTTGAGAAAGCATACAGTACCCAAGGAAGGATTAATATTATATTCCCTCAATAACCTCATTTAATCCGTCTGGGTGTAGAGAACCCATTTTAAAAAATCCAATAAGATTCTTTGTGATGTAATTTTTCAGTGCGGTTTGTGGCCGTTCTCCGGAATTTGCTCAACTGGTGTCACTTTTATATTGAATTGTTTATTATGCTTCAAACACAAGTGCCGGGACAGACTATGTTTCATGAAGCCATTTTTGCATTTTGCCTGTGACCATTCATCGTGTTCTCAGAGACTGAAATAGTACATCCGACGTACTGAAGGCCACAGGCACATGTGATGACGTACACCACAGGAAAGTCTCTGTGTAACTGGGAACGATTCTCCCGTGCTGTTGATCAACAAAGAGGGAAGGAGGAGGGGTATGTGGGTGGGGGGTCGGGGGGCCTTGGGAGGGGTGTTTATTTTTTGGGACAGTTCTGGATGGTTGGGGGACAGAGTTGCTTGGTCTGTGAGGGATGAGAGGGGACAGTGTATCATGCACGAATATGGCTTCTAAAATAAAGTGATTACTTGGAATGTGAGGGGACAGGGAAAGAGGGCAGTAGTATTTTGTCATATAATTTTCTTTCAAGCCATCGATAATCTCCTAACTTGAGACTCACTTGGTCAGGGATAAGGTGGGCACGTTGGCTCGGTCAGGGATCAGACATTCGTACCATCCACGTATTCAGAGTATGCCAGGGGAGTGTCAGTGTTGGTGCATGCCTCGGTACCATATGAGGAAATTAAAAGTGAATGTGGATCGGGATGGACAGTATGTGTTTGTGGTGTGTAAGGTGTAGGATGTACGTTGTGTCTGGTGGCGGTGTATTTCCCTCCTCCATATTCGGACAAAAAACTACAGAAATTATGGACTTGGCCGGGCGCAGAGTTGGGACCCCGCTGCTAGTATTGGGAGATATGAATAATGTGTTAACTGGGATTTAGACCGGGAAGGGAGGGCCAATTAGGGTCTAGGAGGAGTGGGGAGACGGCTTTTGCTAGACACATCCGGAACTGGCATTAATTGATTTGTGGAGGGTGATGAACCCTGAGAAGAAGTGTTTCTCGTGCTTCTCCGTCACACATGGGTCCCATGTCACGGATAGACTTAGTGCTGGAAATGCTTGTATGAATACACTGATAGTAAAATTGATTATCTGCCGAGGGTGGTCTCAGACCATAAACCTGTGGAAGTCAGTATTTGCATGAAAGATAGGACTATGGGATACTCTGTGGAGTGGAGACTGCACCCTGCATGGTTGAAATCAATTGACGTGGAGGATATTGGGAAAGAATTAGAAATATTCTTTGAAGAAAACGAGGGGAACGCCACGGTTGGGGTGTGTGGGATGCCATGAAGGCCTTCCTGCGGGACTGCTGATTAGAGAAATATCCAAGTGTAAAACAAAGACACGTCTGGAGGAACAGCTGGCTGTAGAGGCGGTAGAAAAGGCGGAGGGAGAGGCAATGAGACTGCTCAAACACCGAGGTCGCAGAAAGCTTTGAGGGAGGCCTAGAGGAAAAAAACGCAGGAGTTCCAGAGTATCTCCTTCTTCGCTGAGGGGGAGAGGGTGGGACACTTGTTGTCAGAGTGGCGTCGGCTCAGAGGGACTCTTCATACGTGCATGCGGTGGAGGATGAGGAAGGTTAGATTGGTTGATGAGACAGCGGATATATTGGCTGTTTTCAGGAGATTTTACTCGGACCCGTAACACTTCTCGCTTGAGGGTGTCAAGGGATGATATGACAGACTACTTAGCAGAAACAGGAATGAGGAAGATCGGGTTGGCTGGAAGGGACTCTTTGGAGTGGGATCTCTCCCGTGGAAGAATTAGAGGAGGCATTGGCTTTGATGCCGAATGGCAAAGGCCCGGGGGGTAATGGCTTACCGGTGGAGGTGTATAAACAATTAAAGACGTGTTGTTACCCAGGTTGTTGGTGGTGTTCCAGGAGGGGACTTGTGAAGGACGGGTGCCAGAATCCATGAGAGAGGCTACTACTGTAGTGTTACCCAAGGAAGATAAAGATAAGACGAAACTGAATCATATAGGCCTATTTCACTACTGTCAGTGGATGCAAAATTATTAGCTAAAGTTCTGGCGAATAGACTCTCGTGAGTGGTGACGGATGTGATTCATCCGGATCAGTCTGGATTCATGCCCGGCAGATCGACTGCTGTCAATCTGAGACGATTATACTTAAACTTGCAGCTACCAGCGGATAATGTGGGTTGCAGGCGGGTGTTTCCCTGGATGCCAGAAAAGCATTTGACAGCGTGGAATGGGACTATTTATGGATGGTAATGGAGAGGTTTGGTGTTGGTCGGTCTTTTATTGCCTGGACACGGTTGTTGTACTCTTCACCGGTGGACAGGGTGAGGGTAAACGGAGGAAGGTCGGAAAGGTTTGCTTTGACCAGGGGGACCCGTCAGGGTTGTCCTTTGTCGCCTTTGTTGTTTGCCCTAGGGATTGAGCCTCTCGCTATACACTGGAAAGCAGTGGCGTATCGTCAGCCCAGGGCCCCGATCGAAAGCTCCAACAGGGCCCCCCATTATGCAAATATTTAATAGTATTAGTCTCTTTCTATAGGCCAAAGGGAATTTTGGGGCCCCCCTAGGCTGCAGGGCCCGGGTGCGATCGTAACCCTGCACCTATGTAGTTTTCGCCCCTGGTGAGAAGCACCGGAGAGGTTAAGGGTTTTAGGTTTGGCTGTTTTGAGAGAAGATTGCGTTATACGCAGATGACACCTATTATTTCTCCAAGACCCGGGAGAATCATTGGGACAAGCGGTTAATCTGATAGAAAGATTTGGAGATATGTCCGGGCTGCAGATTAATTGGGACAAGTCTAGTATGATGATGGTGGACGAGGGGGGTCACCTGAGCCGCGGCTGCACGAAATTAAAATTAGTTCAACAATTTTAAATATTTGGGCTTGTGTATTGCTCTGCCTGTCACAGACTTCATAAAGCTTAATATGGAACCGTTGTTGGTACGCCCAAAGACAAAGCCAAGAACTTGGAGCATATGCGGCTGTCGGGGTGGGCAGGGCAAAATGTAATAAAAATGATACTCTTTGCCGAAACTATTGTATCTCTACACAATTCACCGGGTGTGCATCAGGAAGTGTGTTCAGAAGGTTAACTCCCGTTTAGAGACCTGGTCTGGGGGTGCGGCCAGCCTAGGATAAAGCTGGAGATCCTACAACGGCCAAAGACGGAGGGTGGGATTGCTCTGCCCATCCCGTGGGTTTACTTCCTGGCGGCACAGAGTCAACACCTAAAGGGATGGGCAGAGTAAGAAATCTTAGAGATCTTAACAGGTAAGACCCCCTTGTTGGAGGGGTGGAGGTGGAGACATTGGCCGGCTGTGCGGCGGGCTCCCCACTCTGGGTCTGGTCCAAAAGGTATGGGATAGAGTTAAGCAAATAAGAGGCATTTCTGGAGTGAGGGAAGACACCCCCTTGTGGATGAAATAGAGATTTACTGGAATTTTATAAGTTTGTGGGAACAAAAGAGATGGATGCATGCAGGAATTGATTTGTTGTTGGCCATTTGGTTGTGAATGGGTTGTGTTGAAGTCCTTCGCTGATCTGAAAAGGGAATTCCGGATTCCGGAGAGGATGAATATTTGTATCTCAGAGTGCAACATCCCTTTGGGCGACAGAAGCGTACTAAGGAGTTAATAGTGCAAAAAGACATAGTTAGTACATTTTATTTGTGTGAAAGGATGCACTCGAGAAGCCATATCGACGGTATATAGGGACATACTGCATACCTGGTTGCTGAAATATCCGATAAAATCCAGATGCAGATGGGAAGAGGAGATTGGGGAGATGGAGATGATACCTGGGAGCAGATTCTGGAATATATTCCCAAAAATGTCATTAAGTGAACCGGCCAATTATCGCAGTTGTTTCTGATACATAGAACCTACAGGACCCCCAGAATTCTTGAACACGATAGGTGTAAGAACCACGTCTGAATGCCCAGATGTGAACAAGAGGGAGCGGGATTACTGCATATATTGTGGGAGTGTCCGAGGCTACAAGGTTTTTGGTTAGTGGTTATCAATTTAATTGAAGGGTGGTACGATTGCAGCTACCAAGGAGCCCACTGGTGTGTGTGTTGGGATACGTGGAGAGTGTGGAGGTTCCTAATGCCCAGAAGGTCGCAGTGACAAGACTCCTATATATTGCTCGCAAGGTGATAGCCAAGAGATGGATTAAAGACGGAGTCACCCACTAGAGCAGAATATATACAGCAAGTCAGGTATATTGTGCGTACCGAGGAAAGGTATATATCGAAGGCGTGGGAATACTAAGTCCTTTGAGGTAATGTGGGAACCATGCTGCGGGCAAACTAATGCGGGTACAAGGAAGGCTTGACGGGGGGTACACGACCGATGACATAATTGTTGTTTGATAGATACACTTTTTTTCCCTATGAGTAACTAGAGCTATGTCGACCCCCGGGTCTGGAAAGGCCAACCCATTCCAATGTTGAAGATATTGATGGAAGCAGATACTGTCCGAATGTAATACCTCTATATGAAAGCAAACACGCACCTAACTGTCCAGGTGGGAAGGGGGGGGGAAGGGTGGGATGGAGGGGTGTTGGACAGGGGGGGAATTCACTTAAAAATGGTAAATTGTTGTATTGTAATGTTTGACGAATTTTTTCTAATAAAAACATTTGATTTAAAAAAAAAATATAAGGTTAAAGGGGGAGATGAAGTTTTGGTGCTTAAGAGATGGATGCACAGAAAATGTGATGATAGATAGTCACGTGAAGTATAGGGTTAGGGTACATTAGGTTAGGGGTTTAAGGTTAGGTTAGGGTTAGGGTTATAGGGGGAGACGAAGATTTTGGTCTTGAAGAGGGTGCACAAAATGAGATGATAGATAGTGAAGTATAAGGTTAGGGTTAGGGTACATTAGGGTTGGGGTTTAAGGTTAGGGTTTAGGGTGGGTTTTAGGGGAGACGAAGAATTTGGGCATGGTGCTTGACGGTGCTGGGGTTGGGCCTTTTTTTGACGGAACTAAAGGATTTGAGATTCACAGGTTATAGGCCATAAAATGGCTTTTAAAAGGCCGATTCACATGCAAGGATTAGGTGAACATATCGTTCCCTAAAGTCACATGACTTCCGACAACGTTTGACATTGTCACACCAAGGAAATGTTAACGTCTTCGCCTTTGGCAGCGCGCCAGTGATTTGGAGAACCCTTTAAACGATTTTCCAAAGTGCAGGAATAGGAGAATTTTGAACATGATAGTTTAAAAAAGGTGCACACTGAAAGATGTTGCAGCTTCACAGCTTTTTAATTGGATATGAACAATAGATTTTTGAGGTCAGGATCTAATTTTTTATGATGACCGTTCTAAAATTTTTTCATCCTATATTGTTCGTTTACCACGCAAGGACGCACAAATATTGTTTTTCCTGATGTTTTCAACGATATCGTTAATGAATCCTTCGTGTGAAGCGGCTTTTAAGGGGGAAAATTTAAGGGTTTGAAGGGCATAGGTTAAAAGCCTAACATAACCTTTTTGGGGGAAAGGATATATATATTTTTTAACTGCACCTAGCCCAGTAATAGTTTGGGCCTAGTAGCAGTGTCATTTACACAGTGGTGAGTGTACACGTTGTAAAACACAGTACACCACCTGTCTAGTTCCCGACTAATTTTTAACTTCACTTACCCCAGGTAATAGTTTGGGCCTAGTAGCAGTGTCATTTAGACGTTGGGAGTAGCCCACTTGTGAGAGATGGGGAGAGATGCAGATTTCGCTTTGTTTTGACATTTTGCACCATGGCGTCTCAAATCTCTGTACACTGATTCTGCCTTGCTCATGTCTGAAAGAGCTTCATCATATTAAGTCTTTTAGAAAGGTAGTGCACCTTGTGAAAAACCTCTTATATCTTTCTCGAACTGTGCTCACTGTTCAATGGGGGGCCTTGCATTGTCACCTGAGAGGATTGAAGTCTTGACATTTGGCAGGAAGCCCGTGTCCATGCTCTTCCAGGTTGACCATAGCTCATTTTCCTACTGCAACAGTTTTCAATAGCCCTTATTGTTGGTTTGGACAGAGCAACTTGCCTCCTGGAAGCTTAGGTTTCCCGCTTCCTGGTCTTGAAATGGACAGTAACCTGTTTTTTTGCTCTGTTTCAGCATTGGGGAACTATTCAAAGGTCATTCTTGGCCGGTTTTTTTTAAGGGCCTGTCTCTTTAAGAAACTAAACTTTTGAATTGGAGGCCAGAAATGGCGTGCAGTCCGATAAGACGCCCTGAGGAAGTTTCCCAAGGTTTTTTTTTTAACAAATTGTGGGGTTTTGTAGTGCAACAATCTCAGCGATGTGGAATAAATATAAGTAAGTCTAGATGACGTTGTTTTTGTGAGATGCAGTTTCTTGCCTGGTGAATTAGATACAGTCTTCTGCTTTGTCTTTGACATCTTGCACCATGGCGTCTCTATCTCTGTACACTGATTTCTCTTGCTCATGTCGAAAGAGCTTCATCTATTATGCCCCCTTTGCACACACAACTTTCTGTGTCCAACTTTCTTAACACTTAAGTTTTCAGTGAAATCATGGACACATTGTTTTCCCTTTGTTGCTGTGTACAAATGGAACAATGTGTCCCTGTTTTCACTGCTCCAAATAATTTGTTTCAGAAGTTGGTATTTAAAAAACGGCCATTAGAGTCCTTTTAGAAAGGTAGTGCCACCTTGTGAACACCTCTATATCTTTTTCTCGAGCGTGCTCACTTGTTCAATGGCGGCTTGCATCGTCACCTGCAAGGATTAAGTCTTGACATTTGGCAGGAAGCCCGTTTTTTCCATCTCTTCCCGGTTGACACATAGCTCATTTCTCCTACTGCAAAGTTTTCAATAACCCTTTTTTGTTTTTGACAGAGCAACTTGGCCTCCTGGAAGCAAGTTTCTGCTTCCTGGTTCTTTGATAATTGGACAGGCCTGGTTTTAATTTGCTCTGTTTCAAATTTGGGCAACTATTCAAGGTCATTCTTGCCGTTTTTTGATTTTAAGGGTGCGCTGTCTCCTTTTAAGAAACTAAATTTTGAATTGGAGGCCAGAAATCGCAAAGGCAGCTCCGATAAGACCCCCTGAAGAAGTTTTTTCCCAAGGGGTTTTTAAACAAATTGTTGGGGTTTTGTAGTGCAAACAATCTGCAGCGATGTGGAATAATATACGGGAATCTATAGAAGGGGAATGGACAGAGGGAAACTCTTTCTCTTTCCCCCTTGGTTTCCCCCATTCCCAATTGATCCTTTTATTTTTTCCATGTGCTCCTTTCCCTTTATATTATGTCTCTTTGAGGATGTCTGATTTGCTGTTATCGCCTCTATCTCCCTCCCCCACTACACCACTTTAGCAGAGTGCATTCTTCAAGAAACACCTAACTGAGCTGTGTGACTTCACACTACACATGGCAGTCATATGCCAAAACACTGAAGCACCGAAATGGCTGCCGCCATAAGAAAGACAGAGGAGCCTACTAAAAAAAACAGCATGTGATTCCCCTAGCACACATCAAAAGTCACATGATGCAATCCCATGATGCCTCCTGCTAGGAAACCAGGAAGTGACAGGCTGTCCAGCTTCCATCCGTGCTGCAGCTTATTTTATCAGGTGAGAAGAATGGAAAATAACGGCCCCATTGTTCCCTGTGTATAGAGCGGAATGGGAACGCAGCCATTGTTTACAAAATGTCTTCATCACCACACTGTATGGGGACTTATTGGCAGTTGTGTGGGGGTTGTGACACAGTGTGTGTGGGGGGAGTGTTAATGTACATGGTGTGGGGTCCCCTGGTGAGGTGGATGGGGCGGAAAAAATATTGGGGCTTATACAGACAGAGCAAGTGTGTATGGAGCGGAGCCGTGTGTAACGGGTTGTGGGGGGGGAGCCGAGTGTGTATATGAGGAGTGCGGAGCCGAGTGGTGTATATGAGGAGTGCGGGACCGAGTTGTATATGGGGTGGGGGGGAGCGGACCGGGGTGTGTATAGAGGAGTGCGGGAGCCAGTGTGTATATGAGGAGTGCGGAGCGGAGCCGCGTGTATACGAGGAGGGGAGCCGGTTTTGTATATGAGGAGTGCGGAGCGGAGCCGAGTGTGTATATGAGGAGTGCGGAGCGGAGCCGAGTGTGTATGGAGCGGAGCCGCGTGTATACGAGGTTTTTGTGGGTGTGGAGCCGAGTGTGTATATGAGGAGTGCGGAGTGGAGCCAGTGTGGATACGAGGTGTGCGCAGCGGAAGGCAAGTGGGTTTTATGAAAGTGCGCAGCGGAGCCCGAGTGTGTATATGAGGTGTGCGGAGCGGAGCCGAGTGGGGTAATGAGGAGTGCGCAGCGGGGGGCCCACGTGTATACGAGGTGTGCGCAGCGGAGCCAATGTGTAACGAGGTGTTCGCAAACGGAGCCCGAGTGTGTATATAGGGGCGGGGGCAGAGCCGATGTGGGTATGTGAGGAGGCGCAGCGGAGCCGAGTGTGTAATACGGGGTGTGCGGAGCGGAGCCGTTTGGGTTTATATGGGAGTGCGGAGCCGAGTCTGTATATGAGGAAGGGGCGCAGCGGAGCCAATTTTGTATAGGGGGTTTGGGGAAAAACGGGGGCCGATTTGTGTATATAGGAGGGGGGACCGAGGGGTTTATGGGGAGCGCGGGGGACCCGAGTGTGTTATGAGGAGTGCGCAGCGTAGCCAGGGGTGAAAAAAGAGGGTGGGCGTAGCGTACCCGAGTTAAATTGGAGGGTGCGGGGGGGAACCGAGTGTGTAATGGGGGGGGGCGGAGCAGACCCGAGTGTGTATAGGGGGAGGCACAGCCACCGAGGGTTACGAGGGGGCTGAGCGGAGCCGGGTTTTGTATTGGGGAGTGCGGAGCGGAGCCGAGTTGTTATGAGGAGGGCGCAGCAAACCCGGTGTGTATATGAGGTGTGCCAAAGGGCCCCCCGAGGGGTTTTAAAACGAGGATTGCGCAGGGGGGGCTGAGGGGTTTTATATGAGGAATGCAAAAGGCGGAGCCGATGGTATACGGGGGGGGTGGGGAGGGGAACCGGTGTTTTTAAAATGAGAGTGGGGAGCAGGCCAAGTGTGTATATGAGAGTGCGCAGGGGGCCAAGGTTTTATATGAGGATTTGCGGGGGGCCCCCGAGTGTAAAAATTTGAGGAGGCGCGGGGCCGAGTGTGTAAACGGGGGTGTGCGAGCGGACCGAGGGGGTATCAGGAGTGGGAGGGGAGCCTTTTTTGTATAGGGGGTTTTCGCGCAAAGCCGGGTGGAAAGGGGAGGTTTTTTTTGCACGGACCCCGGATTTGTGTATAGAGGATGGCAGCGGAGCCGTTTGTGTATATATGTGCGCGGGGGTGCCGAGTTTAAAATGAGGTGTACGCAGCGGACCCGGGAAGAGTGTAAATGGGGGTGTGGGGCAGCGAGCCCGAATGTTTTTTATGGGTTTGGCGCACGGACCAGTGTGTATATGGGTGTGCGGGAGCGGAGCCGGGGTGTATATAAGGGTTCGCAGGGAGCCGAGTGTGTATGAGGTGTGCGCGGGGGAGCGAGGGGTGTTATAGGTTGCGGAGCCGAGTAAGTTTTTGAGTGGGGGCGCACGGACCCCGAGGGTAAAATTAGGGGAAAAAAAAGGGGTGCGCTTGAATCCGGGAAAACCCAAAGGGGCCCTCGGATTAATAAAAAGGGGAAAATTTGGGGGAGCATCACATAAGGCACAGAGCCCCCCCTTTTCCTTACTTCACTGCGGGTCCTGTCTTTTGACCTCATGCATGAGCATTCATTTATCCCAGCCCCGAGCTGTGCTTTTTTTTTTGGGGTTTTCCCCGGGCCCTTTAAATTTTGCGGGGCATTGAAACTCCCTGCAGGCCTTTTTTAAATTTTTCACACTGTATTTCCCTTTTAAAATTCTGTATATATAAAATTATATACAGGGAAACCGTGCCATTTTCCCCCCTTGGTCCTGTATACTGGGTTGAAAATCCCAGTATTTTTCATTATATGTGATATACACTGCACACCCACTTTCCCTTTTCTGTTTAGGGGAGAAATTTTCCCCAGTACCTGAAATTATTCGTGTGTATATGTGTATTGGGGGGTGTAATAAATGCCCTATATTTCTTGTATTTTTGGGATTTTCTTTTTTGATTCATGACCATTTTGCCATTTTCATTTCGGGTGTCCGGGCAGTAAAGCATCTCCGAAATTCGGGTCATCTGGGGGACTGACACGCTGACTCCCTTTTTTGCAGCATGAAGAACAGCTGGATGAGGATATTAAAACTGCAGGTAAGTACCCGTATCAGGGGGCAAAAGGGTTTTTGTTGCGATTTTTGCTTTTTAAAATTTTTTGGGAAGCCCCCCAAAAAAGGACAAAATCATTCCTGTCCTTTTATACTTTGGGTGTAATTTTCAGTATCTCTTTAAACGTATAACACACGGACATTTTAAAAAATTTCTACTGTCCAAAAAATAGGATAAATTTTTCAGTACTTTTACTCTGAAAAATACACGCAAAAGTACCCTCACTGGGCCTATATATTTGTATTTTTTTTCATATCTGTAAAATTTTCTCTGTTTATAACTGGGCCAATACCACTTTTAAACCCCCAAAAAAATAGTTTTGTTTTTTCAGTATCTTTAAAATTTCCCGATAATACATGACAGTGCCACTTTCCCCTTTCCTTTTTTAAAAGGGGGGTAATCCCTCAGTATCTTTTTAATTAGTAAAATTTTTAAAAACTGCACAGCCCACTTCTCCTGTCCTTTTAAACGGGGGGTAACCCCCCGTATCTGTATTTTTCTGTATATATACCTGCACAGTTACACTTTTTGCCTTTAAAACTGGATGAAATTTTTTTAGTATCTGCTTTTTTCTGTAAATTTTTCACTGCACAGGGACCTTTTTTTACTTCCTATATATAGGAAAGTTTCATATCCTGTTTACTCTGTATATATACACGGCACAGTGCCACTTTCCTGTCCTTAACGGGGGTTAAAACCTCAGTATTGTTTTTACTCGGGATATAAAACACCAAAAGTGCCAAATTCTCCTGGGCCTGTATACGGGTGTAAACCCCCAGTGTCGTATTATTTTTTATGCCCCCAATGCACATACCCCCTTTCCTGCCCCCCATACTGGGTGAAAACCTCAGTTCTGTATTATTTGTTTTATAAAACCTGCACAGTACCACTTCTCCTGTCCTGGGATACTGGGTGTAAACCCCATTAAATGTATTATTCTGTATATATACACTGCCGGCCACTTCTCCGTCTTGTATACTGGGTGTAATCCTCATTTTTCTGTTTTACTCTGTATAAAATTTTCCTGCACATTAAACCAAATTCCCCCGTCCTTAAATTTCGGGGTAATCCTCAGTTCTGTTTTAAAATTTTATTATACACTGCACGTCCCCCTTCTCCGTCCTGTATATTTTGGGGGGAAATCCTCGAAAATGTATTATTCTTTATTTTTACACTGACAGTACCCCCTTCCCCTTTCCTGTTACTGGGTGAAAACCTCAGTATCTGTATTATTCTGTATATATACCTTGGGGCCCCCAAATGCCATTTCCTGTCTTGTATCTGGGTGAAAACCCTCATATTTTCATTATTCTGTATATTACACTGCCAGGACACTTCTCCGTCCTGTATCGGGGGGTAATCCCATTTTCGTTTTAAATTTTTGTAATATACACTGCACAGTACCATTTTTTCCTTCCCCGTTTTACGGGGGGTAATCTCCGTTAAAGGGGAAAAAACCCCCGGGGGTTGTCTTCATAAAATTTTGTTTTTTTTGTTAAATTTAAATTTATAAAATCATTCAGCGTGCTGCTAGCGCTAGGCTTTCGGAAGAACAATTTCCCCCTTTAACCCCTTTCCATTTTAATCCTCATATCTGTTTATTCTGTAAAAAAAACCTGCCAGTGCCACTTCTCCTGTCCTGATACTGGGTTGAAAAACCCCCATAAACTTCATTATTTTGTTTAAATCACTGCACAGGGCCCCACTTCTCCTTTTTTTTTTACTGGGGTAATTGTCATCCCCGTATTATTTTTTGGGGTATATGTGTATTACGGGGGGAAAACATTCAAAAATTTTTTTTGTATTTTTGTTTTTCTTGTTGATTCATGACCACTGCCCCTATTACTTTTTTTGGGGTTTTGCAGGTGAGCATCTCCGATTCATGTCAAGGGTGACTGAAAACGTCTGACCCCCCGGTGTGACAGCATGAAAACAGCTGGTCAGGATATTAAAGACTGCAGAAAAAAAAAGGGGGGTTGGGGTTAGGTTTTTGTTAGGATAAAATTTTATTTTTTGGAGGTAAAAAAGGGAAAAATTTTGTTTTTTTAAGGGGGGGGTTAAAAATTTGTATTGTTTAATTTTTTTTTTATAATAAGGTTAATTTTGTTTGTTAGGGGTGTAATTTAGTACGTTTATTTTTATAAAAGAATAAATTTTTGATTTAGGGTTAATTAGTATTTGTTTTTATTATATATAATGAAGTGATTTTTGTTTTAGATGAAATGTTTGTATTTTTTTTTAATTTAATTTAAAAAAATGGGTAATTTTGTTGTTAATGGTGTAATTTTTTGATTTGAGGGGAAATAAAATTTTAAAAATTTGGGTTTTTTTTAAGGGGTGAAAATTAAATATTGTTTTTGTTAAAAATAATGAAATAAAATTTTTTTGTAAAATGGGGTTTAAAAATTTTTTTATTTTTTTTTTTATATAATGAAGTAAAATTTTTTGTTGGTAGGGGGGGTTTAATTAGTATTGTATTATTGTATAAAAATGAAAGGGAATTTTTGGGGGTTTAATTATTTTGGGTTTTTTGTTAATTTTTAATGAAAGTAAATTTTGTTGAAAAGGGTGTTTAGATTGTATTTTTTGATATATACACCCGACATAGCATTCTTCTGGCCCTTTTTTAAAATTGGGGGTAATTTCAGTATCTGTATTAAAAACCCTATTACACTGCCAAAAAAAAAAAAACAATTTCCCTTTTGTCCTGTACTTAGTGAAAAATTTTTCCCCAGTAAAGTATTATTTTTTATATATAAAAACACTGCACATTTCCACTTCCCTGTCCCGTATAGGGGGGAAAACCCAGTATCTTTTTTTATTCGTAAATTTTTCACTCACAGGGACCATTTTTTTTTTTGTCCCTTTAAAAAACGGGTGAACCCCCCAGTATCTGTATTATTTTTGTATAAACACTGCAAAAGAAAAAACCCTTTTTTTTGCCCCCCCCCCCCCGTATATGGGTTTTTAATTTCCCCGTATTGTATTATTCTGTTATATACACTGGGGACAGCCCCCTTTTCTTCCTTTATATTTTTGGGGGTTTTAACCCCCAGGGTTTTGATTTTTTTTATAAAAAAACGCAAGTAAACCCCTTTCCCCGTTTCCCGAATACTGGGTGAAATCCTCAGATCTGTATTTTTCTTATTAAAAACACGCACGTACCACTTCTTCCCCTTTAAAACTGGGGGTAACCCCCCAGTATCTGTATTATTCCCGTATATATAAAATGCACGTACCACTTTTTGCCCTGTATACGGGGTGTAACCTCGTATCTGTTTTATTCTGTATAAAAAAAAACGCAAGTGCCATTTTTCCTTTTCCCCCGAAAAAGGGGGGGTAAAACCCCCTTTTTTCTGTTTATTCCGTTTATACACTGCACAAAACCCCTTTTTCCCCGTCCTTTTCTTATGTAACTTCATATCGTATTATTCAAATTTTAAAAAAAATTACACCCATTTCCACTTCTCCTCCCTGTATACTGGGTGTTTAACCTCTAAACTTTTATTATAATGTATATTTAAAACTTTCCAAAAATCCATTTTTTCTGTCCTTTTACTGGGTGTAAAACCCCAGATCTGGGATTTTCTGTATATATACACTGCAAAAGGGCCCCTTTCCCCCCTGCCCCGTATAGGGGGTGAAAAAACCCTATCTTATTATTCCTTATATACACTGCACGTACCACTTCTTCTGCCCCGTTACTTAGTGTAATCCTCATATCTGTATTATTCTAAAATATATATACATGCACAGCCCAAATTTTCTCCCTTTTCCCTGAAAAGGGGGGTTTTGTAATCCCTTAATCTGTAAATACAATTGCCAGTACCATTTTTCTGTCCTGTATAGGGGTTTTGTAATCCTCAAACTTTTTATTCTGATTATTACACTGCAAAAAAAACCCCTTTTTCCCCTCCCCCGGGTACACGGGATTTTAAATCCCAGTATTTGTTTTTTCTTTTTTTTAGGGTTTTAGGGTTAGCTGTAAGTGACTAAGGATGGGGGAAAGGGGTTTAAAAATTTTAAAGCGCCATTTCCCAGTGCTAAATAAAACCCCCCCCCCCCTGATGCTGTTTTAAAATTTTCCCATGGGGAAACTATAACTTCCAGCATGCCCGGGGCGACCCCTTAACGGAATGTTTGGATTTTACATCACCCAGGGTGGTATGGGCTTTCATAAACTGTGTACCTTTATAAATAACTGTAAAAATTAAGGCAACCAGGTGCGTAAACAAATGCGGGTCCTGCAGCCAAGTTTTAACCCAAAAAACTATGGGGACCTCGTGAGGGAAGGGAAAAGGGGGATAGCGGGAGCATCCCATAGGCACGACCCCCCCCCCTTTCCTTACATACGGGGGGGTCCTTTACAATTGACCTGCACGACTGAACACCAGATCACACAGCCTGACTGTGTGGACAGGTTGTTTATGGGGGGCCCCTTTTTGATCGGGCATCTGCACTCCCCGGGGGCCCCCAAAATTTTTTTTTCAGCACTGTATTACCCCAAATTACTCTATATATATACAGGGCACATCCCTTTTTTCCCCCTTTTCCCTTTTTATACGGGGTTTTTAATCCCAGTTCTTTAAAATTCTATATTTTCATGCACAGTACCACTTCTCCTGCCCTTATACTGGGTGTAATCTACATATTGTATTTTTTTCTTAATATACACTGCAATGCCATTTCCCTCCTGTCCTGTTTTTTTTGGGGTGAAAACCCTCAGATCTGTATTTTTTCTGTTATATAAAACTGCACAGTCCCCCTTTCCCCCTGCCCTTATACGGGGGATTCCCCGTATCTGTTTTTTTCTGTATAATACATTTGAAACAGTACCACTTCTGCTGTCTTTTTTATACTGGGTGAAAATAATATCTTATTATTTATTTATAAATTATATACCTGAAACACCCCCCTTTTTCTCCTGTCCTGTTACGGGGGTGTAACCCTTTATTTTTCTGTATTTTCGGGTATATAACCCCTGCACAGTGCCACTTCCCCCCTGCCCTTTTTAAATACGGGGGTTTTAAACCCCTCTTTATCTTTTTTATTTTGTTATAAAAACTGCCCCAGTCCTTTTTCCCCTCCTTCCTGTAAAACTGGGTGAAAATCCTCTTTCTTTTTTTATTCATATTTCACTGCAAAACCCACTTCCCTCCTGTCTTGTATACGGGGTTTTTAATCCTCGGGTTTTTTATTTTATTCTTTTAAAATATACACTGAAACGGGTGCCATTCCCCCGGTACGGGATAGGGGTTTTTTTAATCCTCAGTATCTGATTTTTAAATTTTTGAGTATTTTTTTTTTTTTCTTATTGTTTTTCATGACCATGACCATAAAAATTTTTCCTTTTTCCCGGGCAGTGAGCATCTCCAATTCATGCCGGGGGAAAATGACCGGACCGTCTGACCCCTGGTGTGGACAGAAAAAAAAAAACAGGGGGAATGCAGGATATTGAAAAATCAGGTTATAAGGATATATATGGGTTTTGGGGGTTTTTTAAAGGGGGAAACAAGAATTTTTGGGGAAGCCCCCCCAAAAAAGAAAAAAAAACCTCTGAGCTTCATGGTAGAGGCCTAAATCATGTTATTTATTGAAAAAACTTTGATTAAACTCCCCCAGCTTTTTTCTGAAAGACCCCTTTCCCATACCCTCATAAAAGACTACACCATGGACAAAAAGCCCCTTTTTCCGGGGGGGCAAAGAAGCAAAGCTTTAAAGCTCCATGTAATTTGTCTTTCCTAAATCCCCATAGGCCCCAAAAAGGGGGGTTTTAGGCAGTCAGATATGGGATCAACAGCCGATGCCCCCCAAAAACCCCCCCAAGTGCTTATAAGAATTTTTTAAAAACAGCAAGCTGCACCAGGAGGGAGAAAAAAAATGTTACTGCTCCCCACTTTAAAGCATGCTTTTAAAAATTTTTCTTTTTGAGCACAGATAACACAGAATGTTCTTTTGTGACCAACCCAAAAAAACAGGATAAATTTATCAAAAAGCACACGAGTAGGGGTCCGACAAAACCTTTTTTCTCCACCGGCCATCAATTTAGTATTTTCTTATCATCACTACTGAGGAGCCGCTGCTGTACTTTTTCTCTTTTTCTTATGAATATAAACACCCGGCAACCCTTGGCGGAAAGCCCTTATACTCTGAAAAAAAACTGCCCCCCTCTGGGGCTTGTTTCTGATCGGTGGGGGTGTCAGGTGTTTTTTCCCCACCCTTGGGGGCGCTATTAATATCCCCTTTAAAAGATGTCATCATACTAATGCCCCACAAACCCATTAAATCTTATAAGGGGGTTTTCGGTCACAAAAGAAAAGCCCGGGAGTTAAATCTGTTTCTGAAAATGTGAATTGTTTACTGTGCAAGACCCCAAATGTTTAAAAAATTTTCCCCGTTTTTCCCCCATGTGGTAAAAGGGGGGGCACTTACTTTTATAAATACAATTTTTTTTAAAAGCATCCCGTTTGACTATTCAAAAATTTTTATTCTTTTTTTCCTTTTTTTTTAGAGGGGAAAAGGGATGAGTTTTAGCCATGTGACTGTAAAAAGGCTACACATTAAAGGGGAAAATTTTCCCTTTTCGTCCCCCAACAGACGGGGGTGGGGACATGGGTTTAAAAAGTTTTTTTTGACAAACACCAAAACAAGTATTTTAAAACTATATGTTATTCACATGTCCATTTTTTCCAGCTTCACAGATGACAAGGGGCCCGTACAATCTATGGGTCAATTTTTAAAAAAAAACATCAGACACCGTAAATTTTTGCCACAAATTTGCAAAAGATGTGCCTCCTGGATGAGCTGCACTATTTTGAGTAACTTTTTTTATTGTAGACACCACCCCTTTTTCTACCTTTTTCCCCCGTGTGGAGGGGGAAAGAAAAATCAAAAAGAGAAAACAAGACCCCAAAAAAGGGTGAGCCCAAAAAAAATGGGTTTTGTGGCCCAAACCCCCCAAACCACTCTTTATGGGGGGTTTTCTTTGGGATTGCCTTCATCTTAAACCCGTTTGTTTTTTTTATTTGCACAACAGCAAAAAAAATTGAAATTTAAAAATCTTGTTGGGTTTTAAAGGGCAGGTTGAAATTCAAGGGAAAGGGGGTTGGGCATGGGGGTTTTTTAAATTTTCTGTTTAAGTGTTTCTGGGGGGTTTTTTAGCAGTGTTTTAAAAAAATCCTAGATGACCATTGACTTAGTAAATTTTTTTAAAAATGAAAATAAAACAAAAGGGAAAAATAATTTAAACACTTAAAGGAAAAAATCCCGCAAAAAAATTTATTTTTTTTCTTTTTAAAAATTTCCCCAAAAAAAAAAAAAAAAAGGGGGGAAAAAACGCTCCAAAAAAAAGTTCCCAAAAAAAATTTTCCCTTTTTTGGGGTTTCCATAGTGACCATGAGTCTTGGTTTCAAAGTCACTATGGGGGCCCAAAAAAAGGGAAATTTCAAAATTTGGGGAGTGTTTTGTTGTATGTTTTAAAAAAAATTTTATAATATATATTTTAAAAATATTATATATTAAAATTTTTAAAGCTCACACTGGGAGAGAATGGAAAACCTTTTGGGAAATTGGGGGCCCCCCCTATTTTAAGACCCTAGCAATGCACCTGGGAGGGAAAATAATTTGAAATTTTTGATTCAATACCCATCCCCTTACTTTTTTAGTAACTAACATCCCCCTTTTTTAAAAAAAAAGATAAACTGTATGACTAAACCCCAAAATTTTCAGAATCACCCAAGGGTTGACCCCAAAAATTATATCTATTTATTTTTTTTTCTGTTGTTTTTTTTAAAAAAACAATTTAAAAGCTTTCAGTTTTTTTCTTTTTCATTTTGAAAAATGCGTGGTACAGGGGAAAACAGGTAAGTGATTTTCCCCCCCTTTTTCTTATTTTTTTTTCTTTACTTTTTAAATTTCCCCCCAGGCACCAGGGGGTTTCAGTAGGGTCTTTGCTCTTTTTCCCCTCTGCTGCGCATGCACACGTAAGGGGGGGAAAAAGGCATTACCCATTTTGGGAAGCCCGCAAGAAGTGCCTGTTTTTTGGAGCCCTGGGATGGGGGAGGGGTCCCCTCTGTACAAAAAAAGATCTACCCCCAATTCCAAGTTTCAGAGTAGAGGGGGTGAAAACTAAATCTTCACCTCTTTTGGGTGCCGGGGTCCCCCTTTTTGCAAAAGTGCAAAGATTTTTTTAAATTTGACAAATTTTCTTTAAATTTTTCCCCGGGGGTACAAAAATTTTTTAAAAAATAACCTTTAAGCCCCAAAATTTTTCACCCTTCCCCCCCATCAAAACCCTAAAAACCCCCCCCTGCATATCACCACTAACCATTTCCGTGCAAATGTTTTCCCCCCAAACCTATGCACCAAAATCTTTTTCCCCCCCCCTAGAACCTAACCTTTGTCTCCCCCTAGAACCCTGACCCTAACATTTTCTCCCCCTAGAACCCTCCCACCATGCCCAAAATCTCGTCCCCCCTAAACTCTAACCCTAACCTTTTTTTCCCCTAGAACCCTGACCCTTTAAACCCTTTTTTTTTCCCCCCAGAACCCTGACCCCAACCCCTTTTTGTCAACTAGATCCCCGACCCTAACCTTTGTCTCCCCCCCCAAAAAAACCCCCTTTCCCCCATGCCCAAAACTTAATCCCACCTATAACCTTAAAACTTTAAATGAAATAAACATCATCACATTTTTTTTGCACCCATCTCTCAAGCACCATGGGACCAAAAACTTTCCTTTCCCCCCATAACCCTAAAACTTCAGTGACTTTTATCATTCATTTCTGGCACCCCTCCTCAACACCAAAAAAAATTTTTTTTCCCCCTAAAAACCTTTTTTAACAGAAATATTTTATCACACAAAATTTGTGCACCCACCCCCAGCACAATGCACCAAAAACTTCGTCTCCCCCCCCCAACCCTTAACCCAAAAACCCCCCAAACCCTTTTTTTCCCCCCCCTACCCCCCAAACCCCCCCAAAACCCCAAAACCCCATCCCCCAAAAAACCCCCCCCTCTCACCCTGACCCTTTAAACCCCTTTTAAACCCCAAACCCAAACCCCAAAACCCCCCCCTTTATCTCCCCTATAACCTTTTTAGTTAAATTTAAATATCTTTCATCACATTTCTGTCACCCACTTCCCAACCCATCACCAAAAATTCGCCCCCCCTATTTAAAAAACCCCGGGCATATCTATCATTCCCTTTCCCTTTCACCCATCTTTCCCAAACACCAAAATCTTTTTTTTTCCCCCTATAACCCTTTACTTTTTGTGAAAAACAAAACATTTTTTGCAGCCCCCCCCCTCAAGCACCAGACCAAAATTTTTTGTCTCCCCCTATAACCCCAACCCTAACCCAAAACCCCCTTTTAAACCCCAACCTTAAAACCCCCCCCCCAGTCTAACCCTAACCCACCCTCATCAACCCTAACTTTTACCCCAGTTAACCCGTCTAAAACCCCCCCCCATTTTAACCCTAACCCTGCCCTCAGTCTAACCTTTTAAAAATAACCCTACCCTAACCCTAACTCTACCCCCAGTCTAACCCTCAGTCTAACCCTAAAACCCCACCTCCTCTAACCCCACCCTCAGTCAACCCTAAAACCTAACCCACCCCCTCTAACCCTAACCCTACCCCCCAGTCCAACCCTAACCCTAATCCTTGGGCCCCCCCCCTTAAAAAACCCCCCCCCTAATCCTCGTCTCCCCCCCTTTAAAAAAAAAACCCACCCTCGGCTTACCCAACCCTCACTCCTTCCCCATCCCAAAAAACCCACCCCTAACCCTCAGTCAACCCTAACTCTCAAATCTAACCCTAACCCCCAGTCTAACCCTAAAACAAATTTCCCACCCTCAGCTAACCCTAAAAAACCCCCCGTCAACCCTAAATCTAATCCCCCCCCCATCTTTAAACCAAAAACCCCTAATCTAACCTAACCCAACCCCCAGGGCTAAAACCCTAACCCCAACCTTCGTCCCCCCTAAACCCCGACCCTAACCTTTGTCTTCCCCCCAGAAAAACCCCTTTTCCCCAAGCAAACCCCCAAAAAATTTATCTCCCTTATAAAACCCTTTTACTTAAGTAAATATCTATCATCACATTTTTTGGGGACCCAAAAACTCAAGCACCAGGGAAACCCAAAAACTTCGCTCCCCCTATAAAACCCCAAAACTTTCACGTGACAATCAAACATCTCATTTTTGTTCACCCCTCTCTCAAAAAAACCCAAACAAACCCAAAAAAAATCGTCCCCCCTATAACCCTAAAACCCCCCCCCTAAACCCTAAAAACCCCCGTCTAACCCTAAAACCCCCGGGCTAAATCTAACCCCAACCCCAAAACCTTTAGCTAACCCTAAACCCCCACCCTCCCTTTACCCCCCCCCCCAGGGCTAACCCCAAAACCCCATCTAACCCTAACTCTAACCCCAACCCTCAGTCTAGGGCCCCAACCCCCATCTAACCCAACCGTAACCCGACCCCAACCTTCCCCTCCTTCCCCCCAAACCCTAACACTAACCTTAGTCTTCCCCTAAACCCTCTCCACCCCAAAAAAACCCAAAACCCTTCCCTCTCCCCCCTTTTCCTTTTTACTTATTTTAAATATCATCATCACATTTTATGCAAACCCCTCCTAACACCATGACCAAAAAATTTTCCTCCCCCCCCCCTTTTAAACCCCAACCCAAACTTCCCGTCTAAAAACCCCCCCCCTAACCCTCAGTCTAACACTAACCCCGGTTTTAACCCCAAAACCCCCCCTCAAAACCTAACCCTAACCCTCATCTAATCCTAACCTAACCCTAACCCCAACCTTCGTCCCCCCTAAACCCCACCCTAACCTTTGTCCCTTCCCCTAAAAACCCCCTCCACCAAGCTTTCCCAAAATCTTTTTTACTCCCCCTATAACCTTAACTTAAAGTGAAAATCTATCATCACATTTCTGTGCACCCATCTCTCAAGGCACCATGCACCAAAATCTTTCTCCCCTATAACCCTAACCCCTACCCTAAAACCCCCCCAAAACCAAAACCCCCCAAACCCCCTCCCTAAACCCCAACCTCTCACCCTGAAACCCCAAAAAACCCCAACCCTAATTCCCCCAAACCCCCCAAACCCTTTAAACCCTTTATCTCCCCTATAACCTTATAGTTAACGTGAAATATCTATCATCACATTTCTTTTGCACCCCCCCTTTTCCCAAAAAAACCTTGGGGCCCCCCAAAACTTCGTTTCCCTATAAATTTTCCTGACAAAAAAACAAACTCTTTTTTGTGACCCATCTTTTAAAAAACCCCCAAAAACCATCTCCCCCTTAACCTTTATACTTCAAAGTGAAATATCCCTACATTTTTTGTGCAGCCCCTCTCTAAGGGACCATGCACCAAAAAAATTTGTCTCCCCCCCCAAAAAAACCCCAACCCAACCTACCCTCATCTAACCCTAACCTTAACCCACCCTCAGTTTTAACCCCCAACCCTACCCCCATCTAACCCAACCCCACCCCAGTCTAACCACTCTAACCCTACCCCCCATCTAACCCCAAAACCCCGGCCCCCCCATCAACCTTAATCCTAACCCCACCCTAACCCCCAAAACCCACCCCCAGTCAAAAAATCAGTCTAAACCCTAACCCACCCTCAGTCTAAAACCCCACCCCCATTTAACCCTAACCTTAACCCCCACCCCCAGTCTAACCCCCCCCCCACCCCATCCACCCTAACCCAAACCTTTTCCTTTCCCCCCCCCCCCCTAACCCTAATCCCCCCTCTCCCCCCCCAACCCCAACCCCCACCCTCCCTCTTACCCTAACCCCCAGTCTAACCCTATCCCTAACCCTACCCCTAACCCTCAGTCTAACCCTAACTCTCAGTCTAACCCCCCCCCCCATCTAACCCTAACTCTTTAAACCTAAACCCCCGCCCAACCCTAACTCTCAGTTAACCCAAAAAAACCAAAACCACCCTCTTTTTAACCACAACCCCTAGTCTAATCCAACCCTAACCCTCAGTCTAAAACCCTAAAACCCAAAACCCTTTTCCCCCCTTAGAAAACCCCGACCCCAACCTTTGTCTTCCCCCCCCAAAACCCTCTCCCCCCAAAAAAACCCAAAACTTTATCTTTCCCCTTTTTAAAAAACCCTTTTACTTAATGTTAAATATCTTTCAATTTTTTTCACCCCCCAAAAAGGGCAACCCCAAACCTGAACCAAAATTTCGCCCCCCCTAAAAAACCCAAAAATTTTTTGACAAACATTTATTTTTTTCTTGCACCCATTCTCTCAAGCACCATGCAAACCCAAAAATTTTGTCTCCCCCCAAAAACCCTAAACCCAAAAAACCCAAAAAACCCCCCCCCTCAGTCTAACCCTAACCCTCGTCTAAACCCCCCAAACCCCAGTCCCAAAAAACCCCCCCCTACCCCAGTCTTACCCTAACCCCAGTTTTAACCCCCCAATCCATCTAACCCCAAAAATCTAACCAAAACCCCCGTTTTTGCCCTAACCCCCATCAAAAATAACCTAACCCCCCCCCCCCCAAAAACCCCGTCTCCCCCCAGAACCCTAAAATAACCTTAGTTTCCCCCCCAGAACCCCCCCACCAAACACCAAAATCTTCTCTCCCCCCATAACCTTATCTTTAATGTGAAAAAAATTTTTTCATCCCCATTTCTATGCACCCATCCTCAAAACCATGCACCAAAATCTTCGTCTCCCCCTTTTTAAAACCCCCCCCCTAACTTCAAATAACCCCCCCCCCAAAACCCCCCGTCTAACCAACCCTCTGTTAAAAACCCCCAAACCCCCCCTCAATCCAAAAACCCCAACCTTTTGCTAACCCTAACCCTCATCTAAACCAACCATTTAAACCCCAAACCCCCAACCTTTGTCCCCCCTAAAAAAACCCGAACCCCCCCCTTTTTCCCCCCCCAGAACCCCCTTTTCCCCCCAAACTTCCCCAAAAAAATTTATCTCCCCCCATAAAAACCTATTTCTTAATTTTAAAATCTATCTCACATTTCTGTTTACCCATTTTCTCAAGCACCCGCACCAAAACTTTGTTTCCCCCCCAAACCCTAACCCTAAAAACCCAAAACCCCAAAACCCCCAACCCCAACCCCTCTCTCAAGCACCCCCGCACCAAAAATCTTCGTCTCCCCCTAAACCCAACCCTAACCCCCAACCCCAACCCAAAAACCCCCCTTCCCCCCCCCTAACCCTAAACCCCCAAAAACCCCCCAAAACCCCCCCAAAAACCAACAACCCTAACCCCTAACCCTAACCCTAAACCCAACCCCAAACCCTAAAACCCAAAAACCCCACCCTCTCCCAACCCTAACCCAAAACCCTCAGTCTAGCCTAACCCCAAAACCCCACCCCCAGTCCCCTAAAACCCAAAAACCCCCCCCCCCAGTCTAACCCTTTAAACCCATTCCTCGTCCCCCCCCCCTATAACCCCCGCCCCCCTCCTCTCTCCCCCATAACCCTAACCCTTAAACCCCCAGTTTCCCTAACCCTCATTTTAAAACCCCCCCCCTAAAACCCAAAACCCCCCAAACCCCCCGTCTAACCCCCAAAACCCCACCCCCACCAAAACCCCCCCCCCGTTAACCCTAACTCTAATCCTAAACCCCATCAACCCTAACCCCCCAGTCTAACACTAACCCCCCTGTCAACCACAACCCTATTTTTAACCTAACCCTAAACCCCTTTTAAAACCCTTTAAACCCCCATCTAACCCCAACCCCAAAAACCCCCCCCCCAAAACCCTTTTTTCCCCCCTAGAACCCTGACCAAAAACCCTTTTTTTTTTTCCCCCCAGAACCCCCTCCCCCCCAAACAACCCCAAAAAATTCACTCCACCTTTTAAATTTACTTAAAGTGAAAATCTATCCAAATTTTTTCACCAATTTTCTCAAGCACCAGCACCAAAATCTTTTTTTCCCCCCTATAACCCTTTTACTTCAAGTACTAAACTATCATCTCATTTCTGTGCACCCATCTCTTTTTAAAACACCCCGGGGCCCAAAAAATTTGTCTCCCCCTTTTAAAAACCCCAAACCCGACCCTAACCCCAAACCCCACCCCCGCTAACCCCAACCCTCAGTCAAAACCCAACCCCAAAACCCCCGGTCTAACCCTAACCCCCCTTTGTTTCCCCCCCCCAACCCCCAAAAACCCTTTTTTTTAACCCCAACCCTACCCTCAGTCCCTTTCCCTAAAACCCCCCGTCAAAAACCCCCCTCAAAAACCCCCCCCCTACCCTCATTTTAAACCCCCAAATCTATCTAACCCAACCTAAAACCCAAAAAACCCCAGTCTAACACTAACCCCCCGGGCTTTGCCCTAACCCCTAGTCTAACCTAACCCCTTTAAACCCCCAGTCAACCCTAACCCTTAAACCCCCAATTCGCTCCCCCCAGAACCCCAAACCTTTTTTTCCCTAAACCCTCTCCACCAACACCAAAATCTTCATCTTTCCCCCCAAAAAAAACCTTTTAATTTTAAAAAGAAATACTATCCAAAATTTCATGCCCCATCTCTCAAGCACCATGGGACCCAAAAAATTTGTCTCCCCCTATAACCCTAACCCTAACCCCTAACCCAAAAACCCCCAACCCCTAACCCCAAAAACCCTTAAAAACCCCAACCCTAACCTTTTAAACCCCCCGTTTTAAAAACCCTACCCTCAGTTCTAACCCTAACCTCAGTCTAACCCCCCAAAACCCCACCCCCAGTCTAACCCCCCCCCACCCCCAGCCCCAACCCTAACCCCAGTCTAACCCAACCCTCATCTAACCCTAACCCTCAGGGCTAACCCAAAAACCCTCAATTAACCCTTTCCCCTAACACCCCCAACCCCTTTTTCCCCCCTTTAACCCACCCAAAACCCCTTTGGGGCTTTCCCCCCAGAAAACCCCCTCCACCAAGCACCAAAATCTTTATCCCCCCCTAAAACTTTATTCTTTTAACGTGAAATTCTTCACCCCAAACTTAAAACCCCCCCTTACTCTCAAGCACCATTCAAAACCCAAAAAAATTTGTTTTCCCCCCCCCAACCCTAAAACCCCAACCCAACCCCTAAACCCCCAACCCCAAAACCCAAAACCCCCCCCTAACCCCCCCCCATAACCCTAACCCTAAACCCTAACCCTAACCCCCAACCCCCTTTAAAAACCCCAACCCAAACCCCCCCCCTAAAACCCCCCCCCCAATTTTTCCCTAACCCTAACCCTAAACCCTAACCCCAACCCTCTAACCCTAACCCCTAAAAACCCCCCCCAACCCCAACCCCCCCCCCTAACCCTAACCCCAACCCTAACCCTAACCCTAACCCCAACCCCAAAACCCCAAACCTAACCCTAACCCCAAAAACCCCAACCCAAAACCCCCCTCTAACACAACCCTAACCTTAACCCCAGGCTAACCCTTTCCCTCATCACCCTAAAACCCCAGTCTAACCCAACCCAAAACCCCACCCTCAAAATTTTAAACCCCAACCCCCCTCGTCCCACCCAACCCTCAAATCTAACCCTACCCCCCTTTTTAAACCCCAACCCCAGTCTAACCCCAACCCCCAATCTAACCCTAACCCCCAAAACCCCCAAACCCTTTGTCTCCCCCTTGAACCCTTTCCCAAACCTTTGTCTTCCCTTTTTAAACCCCCTCCACCAAGCACCAAAATCTTTAAAATTTCCCCCCTTTTAAATTTTTTATTAAAAATGAAATATCTATCATCACATTTCTTGCACCCAAATCTCAAGCACCACACCAAAAATTTCGTTCCCCCCTATAACCCCATACTTCGTGTGACATATCTTTTCATTTATTTCGGGGGCACTTTTTCCCTCTCAAGCACCCAAAAAAATTTTTTTTTTCTCCCCCCATAACTTTATACTTAACGGAAAAAACTATATCACATTTCTGTGCCCCCTCTCCTTTAAAACACCCCACCAAAATCTGTTTTCCCCCCATAACCCAAAACCCCCAACCCTAACCAACCCTGAACCCCCCCCCTAACCCTAACCTAACCCAACCCCAACCCCCCCCCCAACCCTAACCCTAACCCCAAAAACCCAAAACCCCCCCCCCCAAAAACCCCAACTTAACCCCAACTTAATTCTACCCCCCCCTCTAAAACCCCCCCCCTAACCCCCCAGTCTAAAAAAACTAACCCCCTGTCTAAACCCCCAAACCCCCCCTAATCCTAACCCCCAAAACCCCCCCTTTTTTTAAAAACCCAACCCCAGTCTAACCCTAACCATAACCCTAACCCCCCAAATTCCCCGCCCCCCCCAAACCCCGACCCTAACCTTTGTCTTTTCCCCAAAACCCTTCCCCACCAACACCAAAATCTTCATTTTCCCCCCCCAAAACCCTTTTAAAATTAAAAGTGAAATACTAAACATCACATTTCTGTCACCCATCTCCAAGCCCAAAGCAAACCCAAAAACTTCGTTTTCCCCCTATAACCCTATACTTCAAGTGACATTCTACCATCTCATTTCTGTTTACCCATCTCTCAAGCACCATGCACCAAAATCTTCGTTCCCCCTATAAACCCATATTTACGGACATTCAAACAACCATTTCTTTTTCACCCATTTTCTCAAGGGACCAAAATCTTCATCTTCCCCCCATAAACCTTAAAATTTAAAAAAAAAAAATATCCCATCATCACATTTTTTGTTTACCCATCTCTCAAAAACACCATGCACCCCCAAAAAAATTCCTCTCCCCTAAAAACCCAACCCTAAAAACCCCCCAACCCCCAACCCCTAACCCTAACCCTAACCCTAAACCCAACCCTAACCCTAAACCCCAAAACCCCCCGTCCAAAACCCCCCCCCTAACCCCCAACCCTAATCTTTTTTTTCCCCCTAAAACCCCCAACCCTAAAACCCTAAAAACCCTCTCCCCCATAACCTAACCCTACCCTTTTAATTTTAACCCTTAACTCCCAAATCTAAAAAACCCAACCCAAACCCCAGTCTAACCCTAACCCCAAATCTTTAAAACCCACCCTCAATCTAACCCTAACAAATAACCCTCTGTCTTTAAACCCCAACCCCTGTCTAAACCCAACCAAAACCCTCTGTTAAAACCCTTAAAACCCCCGTCTAAAACCCCCCCTGTAAAAACCCCAAAACCCCCAAACCGTTTGCCCCAAAAACCCCGACCCAACCTTTGTCTTTCCCCTAAAAACCCCCCTCCCCAAACACCAAAAACTTCATTCTCCCTATAACCTTAACTTAATGTGAAATATTTTTATACATTTCTGTGCACCCCCCCCTTTTTAAGCCCCCATGGGACCAAATCTTCTTTCCCCCTATAAAACCCCCCCCCTAACCCCCAATCCTAACCCTTTAAACCCCAAACCCTAACCCCAACCCCAACCCTAACCCCTAACCCCAACCCTAACCCCTAAACCCTAAAAACCCCCCAAACCCAAAAAATAACCCTAAAACCCCTCCCCCAAGACCCAAAATCTTAACTCCCCCCCAAAAACCTTTTTCTTAACGTGAAATATCTATCAACATTTTTTTGCACCCATCTCCCCAACACCATGCACCAAAACTTTTCTCCCCCCTAAAACCCCCCCCCCAAACCCTAAAAACCCCAAAAACCCCCAAACCCCCAAAACCCCCCAAACCCCCAAACCCCAACCCTAACCCTAACCCCCAAAACCCAAAACCCAAAACCCCCAAATCTAAAAACCCCAAACCCCCCCTCTAAAAACCCCAAAAACCAACCCCAGCAAACCAACCCTCAATTAACCCTACCCCCCAACCCCAAAAACCCCTTTTCTCCCCCCCTTTTTCCCTGACCCTTAAAACCCTTTTTTCTTCCCCTAGAACCCTCCCCCAAGGGAACCCCAAAAATTTTTTTTTAAAATCCCCCATAACTTTAAAACTAATGAAATATCTATCATCACATTTCTGTGCACCCAATTTTCTCAAACACCATGCACCAAAATCTTCGTCTTTTCCCCCATAACCCATACTTGTGTTTTAATATCTATCATTTTTTTTTTCAAACCCCATCTTCAACAACAAAAAAATCTTCATTTCCCCCATAAAACCTTTTTTTTAACTAAAAAACTATTTTCCCCATTTTTTTTCACCCTTTTCTTTCCCAAACCCATGGGACCAAAATCTTCGTCTCCCTATAACCCCCAAATTCACCCTGACAAACTATCATTTTTATTTCTGTGCACCCCCCTTCCAAGCACCCCAAAAACTTCATCCCCCCCATAAACCTTAACTTAACGTGAAATATCTATCACACATTTCTGTGAAACCCCTTTTCTCAACACCTTTCCCCCCAAAAATTTCTTCGCCCCCCCTTAAAACCCCCCTATTTTACTGACTATCTATATCTCATTTCTGTGCACCCCACTCTCAGCCAAAACCCTTATCTCCCCCTTAACCGATACAAAAAGTGAAATTCTAAATCAATTTCGGTGCCCCCCCTTCTCAAAAGCACCATGAAACCAAAATTTTTGTTCCCCCCCTAAAACCCATACTTCATGTAAATTTCCCCTATCATTCATTTCTTTTGCCCCAAAAACCCCCTCTCTCACCCCACCAAAATTTTTCACCCCCCCCCGTAACCTTATACTTAATTAAAAAATCTTTATCACTTTTTTGTCACCCCCATCCCCTAAAAAAAACCATGCACCAAAATCTTCGTTCCCCCTTTTTTAAAAACCCTAACCCCAACCCCAAAAACCCCCAACCCTAATCCAAAACCCATCCTCAAGCACCATGCACCAAAATTTTTGTCTCCCCCTAAAACCCCCAACCCCCTAACCCAAAACCCAAAAAACCCTTTCCCCAAACCCCAAACCCCAAACCCCCAAACCCCCTCAACCCTCACCCTCATTTAACTCTAACCCAAACCCCCAAACCCAAACCCTAACCCAAACCCAACCCCAAACCCCCCTAACCCAAAAACCCCCAAACCCCAAATTTTTAACCAAAATACTAAGGTTAAAGTTGAAAAATTCCCCTCAAAACAGCACAGCAGTAATAATTATTATAAAAGGAAAAAAAATTTCTCACATTTATACTTCACTTTTCCTTTCTGTGCATATTTTAACAGGTGTTTTCCCCCTTTTTATTTGCCCACAAATCCCAAAAAATTAAATTTTTACATCCCTAAAAACCCAAAAACAGCGGGAATAAAAACTATAAAAGGATTACACTTTCTCAAAATTTTAAATAACTTCCCAAATTACCCATTGGGGCATATTTTTTAACAGGTGACTCAACCTTTTGACCTGACAAAAAAAAAAAAGGGTTTTTCCATTGTGACTTTAAAATATAAACACAGGAAAAAACTGTCAAATGGGAGGACTAATTAGGCACCCAAAATTTTTATCAAATAACAAAAAAGGGTTTTTAATTTTTTAAAACCATAAAATTTCAATTTAATTTTTTTTGCAAGGGGATTATCTAAAAATAAAAATCTAAAACCCACGGGGGGGCCCCCCAGGAATCCCTGCTTTTAAACCCAAAATTTTTTTCAGCAAGCAGGAAAGTAATAAACTTTTTGGGGACGGGGTTTAAACCCCAATTTTTTAAATATAACAAGTTTTAAAAACATAAAAAAAATTTTCCTAGATCCATTTGTCAAAAGAGAAGGCCAAAAAAATCAAAAAGGGAGCCCCAAGAAACTAACCCCTACAGTTTGGGACAGCCCAAACCCCTCTCAAAAGGGGAAAAGGGGGTGTTTTTGAAAAAATCGCCATTTTAAAACAAAACATTTTTTTACACAAATCCCTAAAAAAAACACTATTATTTAAATTTTAGATTTAAAAGAAGAACGCTTCCGGCAAAAAAAACACCTTCAACATACAGGAGGGGGGGGGTGCCTTTTACAAACCATTCCTTTTTTTTACAAGTGCTTTAAAATGCACTTTTTAACAACAAAAAACCCCACCCCCCCTTTTTTTTTTATTTTTTTTACAAAATTTTTTTTTTTTTTTAAATTTTTAATTTTTTTTATTTATGCACTTTTTATATAAAACTTTTTTGTATGCCTTTTTTTTATTGAAATTCATCATTAAAAAATTATTTCACTATTTTAAAAATTTAAATTTTAAACAATTTTTTGGGGCCAATATCAGTTACCTGGGGCCCCCAAAAATTATAAATTTTTAAATGGAACTAATAAATACCCCCGTGGGTTTTAGCCCACCCCCTTTTGAAAAAAACTACAAAAGCCTTTTTAAATTTAGGGCTAATTTTTAACTGCACCTACCCCAAATAATAGCTTTTTTTCTACTAGCATGTCCCCTTTAGACGTGAAAACTAGTCCCTTTTGAAAAACACTACACCACCTGTCTAAAGGGGTTTAGATTTTAAATTTTTAAAATGCACCCAGCCTAGGTAATTTTTTGGGGTAGTACAGTGCAAATTTTTTAAAAAAAGTGAGAAGTCCACTTGTGAAAAACCCTTCACTGCTTGTTTTAGTTTAGACTAATTTTAACTGCACCACGCAGGTAAAAATTTTTTTGGGCCCACTAGCAGTGGGCATTTAACAGTGGTGAGTAGTCCTCTTGTGCCTTTTTTAAAATTTGCAATCACAGGGTACAGGTCTAACAAATCTTTTTTCCCGGGGGGAAAAAAAAAAATTTGAGAAAACCCCAAAGGGTTTAAAACCCCGGGCCCCCAAAAAAGGGATTTTTTGGAACTAATATTTGAGATTCACAGGTTTTTGACAAAAAAACCTTTTTGCAGAAATCGAAATTGAAGGTCACAAGGGGGAAAAAAAAAGGGTGTTTTTTTGGGGAAACTGAAAATTTAAAATTCACAAAGGGTTTTTGGCAAAAAAGCCTTTTTTTTGGGGAAACCGAAGGCTTTTAAACCAGGTTTTTAAGGGCCAAAAAAGCCATTTTAGGGGGAAAAAGAAGGGGAAGAAATCACAGGTTTAAAAGGGGCCCAAAAAAAAACTTTTAGGTGAAACCGAAAGGTTTTTCCCCCCCGGGGTTAAGGTTTTTAAAACAGCCTTTTTTCAGGGAAACAAGAAAAGAGAATCAACGTTACAGTCACCCAAAAAAGCCTTTTTTGCGGAAAATTAAAGGGTTTTAAAATCACAGGGCCAGGGGAAAAAATTTCCCTTTTTAAAGGGGAAAATACATTTTTTAAAAATTTGGGGGTTTTATAAAGGGGGTTGGAGGCCAAAAAAGGCCTTTTTAGGGAAAAACAAAAAAATTTGGGGAATCAAGACAGGCAAAACAATCATTTTTTTGGGGGGAAAAAAAGGATTTTAGATTTACAGGTTTTAAAAGGCCTAAAATACTTTTAAGGGGAAATTGAAAAGGGTAAAGAGAAAAAAGAGGTTTTTAAAGGGGGAAAAAAAAACCCTTTTTTTGGGGAAAAAAGAAAGGGTTTTTTAAAAAAACCCCCTCTTGGGGGAAAAAAACCTTTTTTAGGGGTAACTAAATTATTTTGTGAATTCAAAATTGGAGGGGCCCAAAAAGGCTTTTTTTAGGGAAAACTGAACAATTTGAAAAATTTTTCCCCCCCCAGGGCCCCAAAAAAAGCCTTTTTAGACGGAAATGATGAATTTGAGATATCCAGGTTTTTTAGGCAAAAAGTTCCTTTTTATTGGAAAGGAAGGATTTGAGATTCACATTTACGGGAAAAAAATTGCCTTTTTAGGGGAAACAAAGGATTTGAGATTATGGGTTTACAAAATGAAAACATTTTAGTGGAAATCGGAAGATTAAAAATCACAGGTCATGGCAAAAAATTCTGTTTTAGGGGGAAAAAATGAAAGATTTGAGATTCACAGTTAACAGGCAAAAAATGCCTTTTTTTTGGGAAATCAAGGGATTAAAAAAATCACAGTCTCATGCAAAAATGCTGTTTTATAGAGAAATAAAAAATTCCCAGGTTACAGCAAAAATTGCCTTTTTATGGAAACTAAAGGGGATTTGCACAGTTTGTAAGCCATAATGAACCTTTTTTAGGACTCCATCCTCAGGACCCACTATCAGGTCCTTTTTCATGGATTTCCTAGTATTGCACAGGGATAGTTTAACTACCGCACTGGGAAAAATCAAACCCCCTGTCAATACTAAGGAAATTCTGAAAACCAAAGTGTTGGGGGTCCTGAGGATTGGAGTTTGAAAAACACTGGGTTTTAGTGGGAAACTAAAGGATTTGAGATTCACAGGTTACAGACATAAAAATGCCTTTTTTGTGGAAATCTGAAGGATTTGAAAATCACAGGTCACCGACAAAAAAATTGCTGTTTTATGGGGAAACTGAAAGATTTGAGATTCACAGGTTACAGGAAAAAATGCAATTTTACAGGAAAATGAAGATTTGAGAGTCCATGTTACAGACAAAAAAAAATGCCTTATTGCGGAAATCTGAAGGACTTAAAGTCACAGGACTCGGGGAAAAAAATGCCTTTTTAGGGAAAACTGAAACATTTGAAATCACATCACAGGCAAAACAATGCCTTTTTAGACGGAATAAAGGATTTGAGATTCACAGGTTATAGGCAAAAAGTGTCTTTTTATTGGAAACTGAAAGATTTTGAGATTCACAGGTTATAGGCCATATAAAATGGCTTTAAAGGCCGATTCACATGCAAGGATATAGGTGAACGATATCGTTCCCTATGTCACATGACTTCCGACATCGTTGGAGCATTGCACTCAACGCAAGGAAATCGTTAACGATCTTGCCTTTGGCAGCACGCCAGTGATTTGGAGAACCTTTGAACGATTTTCCAAAGTGTCAGGAATAGGAGAATTTTGAACATGATAGTTTAAAAAAGGTGTCACACTGAAAGATAGTTGCAGCTTCACCAGCTTCTTAATTGGATGATGAACAATAGATTTGAGGTCAGGATCTAATTTTTATGATGACCGTTCTAATGATTTTTTTCATCCTATATTGTTTGTTTACACCCAAGGATGCACAAATGATATTGTTTCATATCCATGATTTTTCAACGATATCGTTAACGATATCCTTTGCGTGTAAGCGGCTTTTAAGGGGAAATTGAAGGATTTGAGAGTCAATGGTTAAAGGCCTAACATGCAAAAATAAAGAGGGAGGGGGGGACAAGAGGCGCAATAGTGCCCTATCACTAGTGACACTGTATAAAAACGTGGTGCTGTTTAGGCCGCTCACCTGGTCCAGTTGTGCCCCCACAACTGGTTTGAAGGCGTGTAGGAATCAATGTTCCAAAGCTGCTGCTGGACCTCCACCTACCACTTGATAGCGGTATATCCAAGAGGTTGATGGGAAAAAGATGGTGTGTCACGGTCCGCGCTGCTTCTGTGTTCAAATAACTCACCAAGGAGCCAATCAGCTAGCTTTCCATCCTCATTTATTCCTCCTACGCGTTTCAAAACCCACACCCGGCGCCTTCCTCAAGGGACATCCCTTGAGGAAGCGCCGGGTTGTGGCGTTGAAACGCGATAGGAGGAATAAAGAGGATGGAAAGCTGATTGGCTCCTTGGTGAGTTATTTGAACACAGAGAGCAGCGCGGACCGTGACACACCATCTTTTTCCCATCACCTCTTGAAAGGCCTAACATAACCTTTGGGAAAGGATATATAATATTTTTAATTGCACCTAGCCCAGTAATAAGTTTGGGCCTACTAGCAGTGTCATTTACACAGTGTTGATTATGTCCACTTGTGAAAACACTCTACACACCTGTCTAGTTCGGAATAATTTTTAACTGCACCTAGCGCAGGTAATAGTTTGGGCCAGTAGCAGTGTCATTTGACAGTGGTGAGTAGCCACTTGTGAAACACACTACACCACCTGTCTAGTTCAGACTAATTTTTAACTGCACTTAGCCAGGTAATAGTTTGGGCCTATTGCAGTGTCATTTAGACAGTGTGGTAGCCCTTTGTGAAACACATACACCACCTGTCTATTTCAGACTAATTTTTAACTTCACTTAGCCCAGGTAATAGTTTGGGTCTAGTAGCAGTGTCATTTAGACAGTGGTGAGTAGTCCACTTGGAAACACAGTACACCACCTAGTCTATTTCAGAATAATTTTTAAGTCACTTAGCCCAGGTAATAGTTTGGGCCTAGTAGCAGTGTCATTTTGACAGTGGTGAGTAACACTTGTGAAACACACCACCGCTGTGCTAATTTTTACGCAACTTAAGTATTTTAGGGCCCATATAGTGTGCTTAGTACAGTGTATTTAGCCTTGGTGAAACTACTTACAACCACAACTTCTTCAGACTAATTTTTAACTGCACCTAGCGCAGGTAATATGTTGGGCCTAGTAGCAGTGTCATTTAGACAGTGGTGAGTAGCCCTTGTGAAACACACACGCCTGTCTATTCTGATCTAATTTTTAACTTACTTACAAGGTAATAGTTTAGGGCCCAGTAGCAGTGTTTTAGACGTGGTGTGTAGTCCACTTTAAACACGTGAACCGACTTCACTGTATCAATAATTTTACCATTACTTCCAGGTAATAATTTTTGGCTACTAGGCAGTTCATTTAGCATGGTGCAGGTATTAGCAGTGGTGTACCTCTTTGAAACAGTACCAGACACCTGTCTATTCAGATAATTTTTAATTTTTAACCTAGCGCCAGGTAATATTTGGGCCTAGTAGCAGTGTCATTTTGACAGTGGTGAGTAGCCACTTGTGAAACACACTACACCGCCTGTCTAGTTCGACTAATTTTTAACTTCATTTGCCCAGGTAATAGTTTGGGCCTGAGTTTATAGCGTGGTTTGAGTCCTGTTGTGAATCACTCGAATAACTTCAGCACATGTTCTAGTTCAGACTTAATTTTTAACTCACTTAGCGCAGTAATAGTTTGGGCCTAGTAAGCGTGTCGATTTAGACATGTGTGAACCTAACCACTTGTGTAATCAGACTATTTTTAACTTCTATTCAGGATATTTGCTAACTTCATTAGCCAGGTATAGTTTGGGTCACTTGAAATATCTAGACAGTGGTCTAGTTAGTCACTTGTTAACACTCACACACCTGTCTATTTAGCTATTTTTAATTCATTAGCAGGTAAAGTTGGCTATAGCAGTTTGACAGTGTGTGTACCTGTAAACACTAACGTCTTCGAATTTATATACAGTAATAGTTTCAGTACGTTCATTGCTGTAATTTCACACACGCTTCTAGTTCACTATTTTAATTCTTTGCAGTAATGGCATAGCGTGTTTGACATGGGGTATCCTTGTACCATAACTTTTTCGATAATAATGACTAGCGCAGTATGTTTGGCTATGCTGTCTTGACAGTGTGTACCCTGTAAACCATCACTGTCTATTCACTAATTTTTATTCACTACCGTGTTGGCCTTCAGCATTAGACTGGTGATCATTATCACGTCTTTAGATAATTTAATGCACAGCAGTAATGTTGGCCTAGAGCAGGGCTTTGACAGTGGTGGTGCCTTGTGAACACATACCCACCTGTCATTCAGATATTTAATCACTAGCAGGTAATGTTGGCTTACATGATTTTGACTGGTGTACCCCTTGTGAAACACTACACCTGTCTTAGGTATTTTTAACTTCATAGCCTATAGTTGGCCATAGCAGTATAGAGTGGTGGACCTCTTGGAAACTAACCCGTCTATCAGATAATTTTACTCACTACCAGTAATGGGCTATGCATGTCATTTGACAGTGTGAGTATTGTGAACCACTACAGCCTGCTATCTGACTATTTTTAACTCTTAGCCAGTAATAGTTTGGGCTGCATGTCATTAGAAGTGTGGTATCCCTTGTAACACCTAACCCCGTTAGTTCGATTTTACTCTAGCCTATAGTTGGCAGTAGCAGTATTTGACAGTGTGGTACCTGTGAAACACATAACCCTTCTATTCGCTTTTAATTCACTTACCCAGTATTTGGGCTAGTAGCATGCATTTACTGGTGATGTTACTTGAAACACTACACACGTCTAGTTAATAATTTAATGCACCTAGCGAGTATGTTTGGGCTAGTACAGTGTATTGACGTGGTGGTACCTGTGAAAAGTACACACCTGTCTATTCAACTATTTTATTCACTTAGCCAGTATAGTTTGGGCCTAGTAGCAGTGTCTTAGACAGTGTGGTACCCCTTGTGAAACACATACACCCCGTCTGTTCAGTATTTAACTCACTACCAGTAATGTTTGGGCCTATAGCTTCATTTAGACAGTGGTGGTACCCTTGTGAAACATACCCTTCATTCAACTATTTTAACTTCCTTGCCAGTATGGGGCCTATAGAGTCTTTAGAAGGGAGCACTTGTGAACACCTAACTTCTAGTTCTATTTAACTCATGCAGGTAAGTTTGCTAGAGCGTGTCATGCTGTTCCATTGGAAACACCTACACTTTATGCTATTTTAACATTGCCGGTAATGTTTGGGCCTAGTAGCAGTGTCATTTTGACAGTGGTGAGTAGCCCACTTGTGAAACACACTACACCGCCTGTCTATTTGACTAATTTTAACTTCATTAGCCCAGTAATAGTTTGGGCCTAGTAGCAGTGTCATTTAGACAGTGGTGAGTAGTTCCACTTTGAAACACTACACCACTGTCTAGTTCAGACTAATTTTTAACTGCACCTAGCGCAGGTAATAGTTTGGGCTAGTAGCAGTGTCATTTAGACAGTGGTGAGTTCCACTTGTGAAACACATACACCACCTGTCTATTTCAGACTCATTTTTAACTTCACTTAGCCCAGGTAATAGTTTGGGCCTAGTAGCAGTGTCATTTAGACAGTGCTGTGTAGCCCTCCTTGTGAAACACAGTACACCACCAGTCTAGTTCAGAATAATTTTTAACTGCACCTATCCCAGGTAATAGTTTGGGCCTAGTAGCAGTTCATTTAGACAGTGGTGTGTAGCCCACTTGTGAAAGATGGTGAGAATGCAGTGTTCTGCTTGTCTTTGAATCTTGCACCATGGCTCTCTATCTCTGTACACGATTCTGCCTTTCATGTCTGAAAAGTTGCCTAGTATTAGAGTCTTTTAGAAATGGTAGTGCACTTGTGAACAGCCTCTTATATCTTTCTCGAGCTTTGCTCAGCTGTTCAATGGCGGCTTGCATTGTCACCTGCAGAGGATTGAAGTCTGACATTGGCAGGAGCCCTTGTCCATGCATCTTCCAGGTTGACACCATACTCATTTCTCCTACTGCAATCAGTTTTAATACCCTTATGTTGGTTTGACAGAGCAACTGCCTCCTGGAAGCATGAGGATCTGCTTCCTGGTCTTGATAATGGACAGTACCTGTTTCTATTTGCTCTTTTTCAGCATTGGGCAACTGTTCAAGGTCAGTTTGGCCGTTTATGATTTAAAGGTGCGCTGTCTCTTTGAAGAACTAAAGTTTTGAATTGGAGGCAGAAATCGAGGTAGCACTCCGATAAGACGCCCTGAGAAGTTTTCCAAGGTGTTTTTAACAAATGTGGGGTTATTGTGAGTGCAACAATCTGCAGCGATGTGTAATAATATACAGTAAGTCTAGATGACGTTGTTTTGTGAGATGTAGTTTCTTGCTGGTGATAGATACACACTTCTGCTTTGTCTTTGACATCTTGCACCATGGCGTCTCTATCTCTGTACACTGATTCTGCCTTGCTCATATCTGAAAGAGCTTCATCAGTATTATGGCCACTTTGCACACACTAACTTCTGTGTCCAACTTCTGAACAACTTACTGGTTGCAGTGAAATCATGGACACATTGTTCCATTTTGTTGCTGTGTACAAATGGAACAATGTGTCCATGATTTCACTGCATCCAGTAAGTTGTACAGAAGTTGGTATGTGTAAAGCGGCCATTAGAGTCTTTTAGAAAGGTAGTGCACCTTGTGTACAGCCTCTTATATCTTTCTCGAGCTGTGCTCAGCTGTTCAATGGCGGCTTGCATCGTCACCTGCAGAGGATTGAAGTCTTGACATTTGGCAGGAAGCCCGTGTCCATGCTCTTCCAGGTTGACACATAGCTCATTTCTCCTACTGCAACAGTTTTCAATAGCCCTTATTGTTGGTTTGACAGAGCAACTTGGTCTCCTGGAAGCATAGGTTCTGCTCCCTGGTCTTGATAATGGACAGTACCTGGTTTTATTTGCTCTGTTTCAGTATTGGGCAACTGTTCAAGGTCATTCTTGGCCGTTTTGATTTAAGGTGCGCTGTCTCTTTAAGAAACTAAAGTTTTGAATTGGAGGCCAGAAATCGAGGTGCAGCTCCGATAAGACGCCCTGAGAAGTTTCCCAAGGTGTTTTTAACAAATTGTGGGGTTTTGTAGTGCAACAATCTGCAGCGATGTGGAATAATATACAGTAAGTCTAGATGACGTTGTTTTGTGAGATGTAGTTTCTTGCTGGTGATAGATACAGTCTTCTGCTTTGTCTTTGACATCTTGCACCATGGCGTCTCTATCTCAGTACACTGATTCTGCCTTGCTCATGTCTGAAAGAGCTTCATCAGTATTATGGCCACTTTGCACACACTAACTTCTGTGTCCAACTTCTGAACAACTTACTGGTTGCAGTGAAATCATGGACACATTGTTCCATTTTGTTGCTGTGTACAAATGGAACAATGTGTCCATGATTTCACTGCATCCAGTAAGTTGTACAGAAGTTGGTATGTGTAAAGCGGCCATTAGAGTCTTTTAGAAAGGTAGTGCACCTTGTGTACAGCCTCTTATATCTTTCTCGAGCTGTGCTCAGCTGTTCAATGGCGGCTTGCAGCGTCACCTGCAGAGGATTGAAGTCTTGACATTTGGCAGGAAGCCCGTGTCCATGCTCTTCCAGGTTGACACATAGCTCATTTCTCCTACTGCAACAGTTTTCAATAGCCCTTATTGTTGCTTTGACAGAGCAACTTGGCCTCCTGGAAGCATAGGTTCTGCTTCCTGGTCTTGATAATGGACAGTACCTGGTTTTATTTGCTCTATTTCAGCATTGGGCAACTGTTCAAGGTCATTCTTGGCCGTTTTGATTTAAGGTGCGCTGTCTCTTTAAGAAACTAAATTTTTGAATTGGAGGCCAGAAATCGCAGTGCAACTCCGATAAGACGCCCTGAGAAGTTTCCCAAGGTGTTTTTAACAAATTGTGGGTTTTGTAGTGCAACAATCTGCAGCGATGTGGAATAATATACAGTAAGTCTAGATGACGTTGTTTTTGTGAGATGTAGTTTCTTGCTGGTGAGAGATGCAGTGTTCTGCTTTGTCTTTGACATCTTGCACCATGGCGTCTCTATCTCAGTACACTGATTCTGCCTTGCTCATGTCTGAAAGAGCTTCATCAGTATTATGGCCACTTTGCACACACTAACTTCTGTGTCCAACTTCTGAACAACTTACTGGTTGCAGTGAAATCATGGACACATTGTTCCATTTTGTGCTGTGTACAAATGGAACAATGTGTCCATGATTTCACTGCATCCAGTAAGTTGTACAGAAGTTGGTATGTGTAAAGCGGCCATTAGAGTCTTTTAGAAAGGTAGTGCACCTTGTGAACAGTCTCTTATATCTTTCTCGAGCTGTGCTCAGCTGTTCAATGGCGGCTTGCAGCGTCACCTGCAGAGGATTGAAGTCTTGACATTTGGCAGGAAGCCCGTGTCCATGCTCTTCCAGGTTGACACATAGCTCATTTCTCCTACTGCAACAGTTTTCAATAGCCCTTATTGTTGGTTTGACAGAGCAACTTGGCCTCCTGGAAGCATAGGTTCTGCTTCCTGGTCTTGATAATGGACAGTACCTGGTTGTATTTGCTCTGTTTCAGCATTGGGCAACTGTTCAAGGTCATTCTTGGCCGTTTTGATTTAAGGTGCGCTGTCTCTTTAAGAAACTAAAGTTTTGAATTGGAGGCCAGAAATGGCAGTGCAGCTCCGATAAGACGCCCTGAGAAGTTTCCCAAGGTGTTTTTAACAAATTGTGGGGTTTTGTAGTGCAACAATCTGCAGCGATGTGGAATAATATACTGCAAGTCTATAGAAGGGGAATGGACAGTAGGGAAACCTCTTTCTCTTTCTCCCTTGGTTTCCCTATTCCCACATTGATCCTTATTATTTCCATGTGCTCCTTTCCCTTTATATTTGTCTCTTTGAGGATGTCTGATGTGCTGTTACGTCCTTTATCTCCTCTCCCCCATACACCACTTTAGCAGAGAAACACCTAACTGAGCTGTGTGACTTCACACTATCACATGGCAGTCATATGCCAAGAACACTGAGAGCACCGAAATGGCTGCCGCCATAAGAAGAGACAGAGGAGCCTACATATAAACAGCATGTGATTGCCCTCTAGCAGCACAGTCACAGTCACATGATGCAATTATCCCATGATGCCTCCTGCTAGGAACCAGGAAGTGACAGGCTGTCCAGCTTCCAGTCCGTGCAATTTATCAGGTGAGAAGAATGGAAAGATAACGGCCCCATTGTTCCCTGTGTATAGAGCAGGAGATGGGAGCGCAGCCATTGTTTACTAAGTGTCTTCATCACCACACTGTATGGGACTTATTGGCAGTTGTGTGGGGGTTGTGACACAGTGTGTGCGGGGGGAGTGTTAATGTGACATGGTGTGGGGTCACTGGTGAGGTGGATGGGGCTTACATAAGAACAATGTTGGGGCCTATACAGAGCAGAGCCGAGTGTGTATGGAGCGGAGCCCCGTGTATACGAGGAGTGCGGAGCCGAGTGTGTATATGAGGTGTGCGGAGCGGAGCCGAGTGTGTATATGAGGAGTGTGGAGCGGAGCCGAGTGTGTATACGAGGTGTGCGGAGCGGAGCCGAGTGTGTATATGAGGAGTGCGGAGTGGAGCCAAGAGTGTATACGAGGAGTGCGGAGCGGAGCCGAGTGTGTATATGAGATGCGAGCGAGTGTGTATATGAGGAGTGCGGAGCACGAGTGTATGGAGCGCGAGCCGGTGTGTATATGAGGAGTGCGGAGCCGAGTGTGTATATGAGGAGTGCGGAGCGGAGCCGAGTGTGTATAGAGGAGTGCGAGCCGAGTGTGTAACGAGGTGTGCGGAGCCGAGTGTGTATATGAGGAGTGCGGCGGAGCCGAGTGTGTATATGAGGAGTGCGGAGGGAGCCGAGTGTGTATATGAGGTGCGAGCGGAGCCGAGTGTGTATATGAGAGGCGAGCCGAGTGTGTATGGAGCGACGACCGAGTGTGTATATGAGGTGTGCGGAGCGGAGCCGAGTGTGTATACGAGGTGTGCGGAGCAGCCGAGTTGTATGAGGTGCGAGCGGCCAGTGTGTATATGAGTTGCGAGCTGAGTGGTATAAGGAGTGCGGAGCGGAGCCGAGTGTGTATCGAGTTGCACAGGAGCCAGGGTAGAATGGAGTGAGTTAATAGGATAGGACCTGCAGGATGTAATAAAAGGATAGCGGAGCACACATGATGGCACAGAGCCCCCCTTTTCCTTACATCACTGCAGGTCCTGTACAATTGACCTGCACTGACATGAGCACTCAGTATCAGCACAGCCCGAGCTGTGCTGTCATGTATGTTATGCCTGGCCCTGTTACTGCAGGCATCTGCACTCCCTCCAGGCCACAGTTTAATTCAGCACTGTATTATCCCTATTACTCTGTATATATATATAACACTGCACAGTGACACTTCTCCTGTCCTGTATACTGGGTGTAATCCTCAGTATCTTCATTATACTGTGTATATACACTGCACAGCCCTACTTCTCCTTTTCTGTTTACTGGGAGTAATTGTCAGTACCTGTATTATTCTGTGTGTATATGTGTATAACTGGTGTAATCATGTCTATATTTCTTGTATTTTTGTATTTCTTGTTGATTCATGACCACTGACCATATACTTTTCTCTGTCCTGCAGGTGAGCATCTCCGCATTCATGTCATCTGGATGACTGACACGTCTGACTCCCTGTGTGTGACAGCATGAAGAACAGCTGGATGCAGGATATTAAAGACTGCAGGTAAGTAGGGATGTATCAGTAGGGTCTAGGATTTTAGTTAGCAGATATCTTGCATTATATTTGGCAGAGTCCCCCAAAAAGGACAAAATCATCTCCTGTCCTGGATACTGGATGTAATTTTCAGTATCTGTATTATTCTGTATACGCACACTGCACAGTACCACTTCTACTGTCCTATATACTAGGTATATTTCTCAGTATCTGTATTAGTCTGTATATATACACTGCACAGTGCCACTTCTCCTGTCCTGTATACTGGGTGTAATCCACAGTGTCTGTATTATTGTGTATGCACACTGCACAGTACTACTTCTCCTGTTTTGTATACTGGGTGTAATCCTCAGTATCTGTATTTTTATATATACACTGCACAGTGCACTTCTCCTGTCCTTATACTGCTGTAATCCACAGTGCTGTATTATTGTGTATCACACTGCACAGTACTACTTCTCCTGTTTGTATACTGGGTGTAATCCTCAGTATCTGTATTATTCTGTATATATACACTCCACAGTGCTAGTCTCTGTCTTGTATACTGGGTGTAATCCTCAGTATCTGTATATTCTGTATATATACACTGCACAGTACCACTTCTGCTGTCTGTATACTGGATTAATCCTCAGTATCTGTATTATTCTATATATACTGCACAGTACCACTTCTCCTGTCCTGTAAACTGGGTATATTTATCAGTATCTGTATTACTCTGTATATATACACTGCACAGTGCCACTTCTCCTGTCCTGTGTACTGGTGTAATCCTCAGTATTTGTATTATTCCGTATATATACACTCCACAGTGCCACTTCTCCTGTCCTGTATACTGGTGTAATCCTCAGTATCTTCATTATACTGTGTATATACACTGCACAGCCCTACTTCTCCTTTTCTGTTTACTGGAGTAATTGTCAGTACCTGTATTATTCTGTTGTGTGTGTGTGTGTGTGTGTATATATATATATATATATTTCTTGTTGATTCATGACCACTGACCATATTACATTTCTGTGTTTTGCAGGTGAGCATCTCCGCATTCATGTCATCTGGATGACTGACACGTCTGACTCCCTGTATGTGACAGCATAAAGAACAGCTGGATGCAGGATATTAAAGACTGCAGGTAAGTAGGGATGTATCAGTAGGGTCTAGGATTTTAGTTAGCAGATATCTTGCATTATATTTGGCAGAGTCCCCCAAAAACAGAACAAAATCATCTCCTGTCCTGTATACTGGGTGTAATCCTCAGTATCTGTATTATTCTGTATATATACACTGCACAGGAAAACTTCTCCTGTCCTATATACTGCGTATATTTCTCAGTATCTGTATTATTCTATATATATACACTGCACAGTACCACTTCTCCTGTCTTGTATACTGGATGTAATCCTCAGTATCTGTATTCTGTATACACACACTGCACAGTACCACTTCTGTATTATAGACTGGGTGTAATCCTCAGTATCTGTATTATTCTGTATATATACACTGCACAGTTCCACTTCTGTCCTGTATACTGTGTGTAACCCTCAGTATCTGTATTATTCTGTATATATACACTGCACAGTTCCACTTCTGTCCTGTATACTGTGTGTAATCCTCAGTATCTGTATTATTCTGTATGCACACACTGCACATTACCACTTCTCTTGTCCTGTATACTGGATGTAATCCTCAGTATCTGTATTATTATGTATATAACACTGCACAGTACACTTCTCTGTCCTGTATACTGGTGTAATCCTCAGTATCTGTATTATCTATTATATATACACTGCACAGTAGCACTTCCTGTCCGATACTGGTGTAATCCTCAGTATCTGTATTATTCCGTATATACACTGCACAGTAGCACTTCTCCTGTCCTGGATACTGGGTGTAATCCTCAGTATCTGTATTATTCTATATATATATACACTGCACAGTACCACTTCTCCTGTCCTGGATACTGGGTGTAATCCTCAGTATCTGTATTATTCCGTATATACACTGCACAGTACCACTTCTCCTGTCATGTATACTGGGTGTAATCCTCAGTATCTGTATTATTCTGTATATATACACTGCACAGTACCACTTCTCCTGTCCTGGATACTGGGTGTAATCCTCAGTATCTGTATTATTCCGTATATACACTGCACAGTACCACTTCTCCTGTCCTGTTTACTGGGTGTAATCCTCAGTATCTGTATTTTTCTGTATATATACACTGCACAGTACCACTTCTTCTGTCCTTTATACTGGGTGTAATCCTCAGTATCTGTATTATTCTGTATATATATACACTGCACAGTACCACTTCTCCTGTCCTGTATACTGGATGTAATCCTCAGTGTCTGTATTATTCTGTATATATACACTGCACAGTACCACTTCTTCTGTCCTTTATACTGGGTGTAATCCTCAGTATCTGTATTATTCTGTATATATACACTGCACAGCACCACTTCTCCTGTCCTGTATACTGGGTGTAATCCTCAGTATCTGTATTATTCTGTATATATACACTGCACAGTACCACTTCTCCTGTCCTGTATACTGGGTGTAATCCTCAGTATCTGTATTTTTCTGTATATATACACTGCACAGTACCACTTCTTCTGTCCTTTATACTGGGTGTAATCCTCAGTATCTGTATTATTCCGTATATACACTGCACAGTACCACTTCTTCTGTCCTGTACTTAGGCTGCTTTCACATCACGATTTTCGGTCATCCGATTGTATCCGTTTCAAAACGGATACAATCGGATCCGAAATCGGACCCCATGTATCCCTATGGGAATTGGATGGGATCGGATGTGCCACTATTGGCATCCGATTTTGGCACCATCCGATCCCATCCGATGTAATCACGGGCACAAAATCGTAGCCTGCTACGATTTTGTGTCCGTGACTCACATCGGACAGCCTCGGATCACTGCTGATCCGAGGCTGATTCTAGTGCCCACAGCATAGGAGCCTATGGACATCGGATCCGAGCTCACCTCGGATCCGATGTCGGCTCCGTATCCCCTGTCTTTCCCTGCTTCTTCTCCTCCATCTTCTTCCCTCTCCTATTCTATATGCTGTGCCCCCGCTATTCTTTGCTATGCCCCCTCTTCTCTATCCTCCTCTATCCCTATCCTGTCCCCTGTCCTCTTCCCTGTGTGTAAAAAATAAAAAACCTCCTCCCGGAGGATACATCACCTGTCACCGGCTCCAACGCTGCACACGATCAGGACTGAAGGACCTGTGATGATGTAAGAGCCCGGTCACATGACTTGTCAGCTGACCGGGTCTCTTACATCATCACAGGTCCTTCAGTCCTGATCGTGCTGCAGCGTTGGAGCCGGTGAGAGGTGATGTATCCTCCGGAAGGAGGTTTTTTTATTTTTTTTACACACAGGGAGAGGACAGGGGACAGGATAGGGATAGAGGAGGATAGAGAAGAGGGGGCACATCAAAGAATAGCGGGGGCACAGCATATAGAATAGGAGAGGGAAGAAGATGGAGGAGCAGAAGCAGGGAGAGACACGGGACCGCAGGATCCACACGGATCCTGCAGATCGGATGGCTATTTGCCATCCGATTGCAGGGATCCGTATGGATCCGTGCCTGTCCGTGGGATCCCCCTTCAAAGTCGGATTCCACGGACAGGCACAAAAACGTTATGTGAAACCAGCCTTAGTGTAATCCTCAGTATCTGTATTATTCTGTATATATATATATACACTGCACAGTACCACTTCTCCTGTCCTGTATACTGGGTGTAATCCTCAGTATCTGTATTATTCTGTATATATACACTGCACAGTACCACTTCTGTCCTGTATACTGGGTGTAATCCTCAGTATCTGTATTATTCTGTATATATACACTGCACAGTGCCACTTCTCCTGTCCTGTATACTGGGTGTAATCCTCAGTATCTGTATTATTTTGTATATATACACTGCACAGTACCACTTCTGTCCTGTATACTGGGTGTAATCCTCAGTATTTGTATTATTCTGTATATATACACTGCACAGTACCACTTCTGTCCTGTATACTGGGTGTAATCCTCAGTATCTGTATTATTCTGTATATATACACTGCACAGTACCACTTCTGCTGTCTTGTATACTGGTGTAATCCTCAGTATCTGTATTATTCTATATATATACACTGCACAGTGCCACTTCTCCTGTCTTGTGTACTGGGTTGTATATCCTCAGTATCTGTCATTATTATATCTGTATATATACACTGCACAGTGCCACTTCTCCTGTACAGTATACTGGGTTTAATCCTCAGTATCTGTATTTCTTATATTTGAGTATTTTTCTATTTCTTGTTGATTCATGACCACTGACCATATAACATTTCTCTTTCCTGCAGCTGAGCATCTCCACATTCATGCTCTCTGGATGACTGACACGTCTGACCCCTGTGTGTGACAGCCAAAAAAAAACATCTGGATGCAGGATATTGAAGAATGCAGGTTAGTAAGGATATATCAGTAGGTTCTAGGTTTTTAGGTAGCAGATATATGTTATATTTGGCAGAGTCCCCCCCAAAAAGTACAAAATCCTCTGCAGCTTCATGGTAGAGGCCTAATCAGTGTTCATCTTATTGAATGAACATTGATTAGAACTCTCCACAGCTCTTTTCTGTAGACTCCTCTCATACTCCTCATACAGAAGACTACACCATGGTACAAAAGTCCCCTTTCAGAGGACGAGAAGAAGCAAAGCTTTAAAGCTCCATTGTAATTTGTCTTTCCTAAATCCCTATAGGACACAAGGGCATTGCTAGGCAGTCAGATATGGGATCAACAGCCTGATGCCCTGAACCTCCTAAGTGATTATAGAGATGTGTGATACAGCAGAGCTGCACCAGGAGGTAGACAGATGTTACTGCTCCTACATACAGCATGCATTATGATTCAGCTGTCTGCAGTCACAGAGTAACTACAGAATGTTCTTTAGTGACCAGACCTATGTACAAGATAGGTCATCAGAAGAAGCACACGAGTAGGGATCCGACACCTTGCTCTCCCACCGGCCATCAATCAGCTATTTGCTTCATCATCACTACTGAGGAGCCGCTGCTGATACTTCTGCTCTTGTTCTTTTGAATAGAAGCACCAAGCAACCATTGGCGGAAGCCATTATACTCTGAATAAAACTGCACTCTCTCTGGAGCTTGTATCAGCTGATCGGTGGAGATGTCAGGTGTTGGGCCCACACTGAGCTGCTATTAATGGTCTGCTCTATAGATGGGTCATCAGTACTATATGCCAGCGCAAACCCATTAATCTCTTATAGGGATTTTCTGGTCACAAAAGAAAAGCCTGTAGTTACTCTGTGACTGCAGACTGCTGAATTGTGACTGTGCAATGACCAAACTGTTATAATTTCCCTGTATTCCCGATGTGGGTGAGCAGTCACTTGACTTCATAAATACAATTTACTAACTTGCAGTCATGTTCTGACTATTCTAATTCAGATTCTTTCAATTCTCTTCTTTTGAGAGGAACAGGATGAGTTTAGTCAGCATGTGACTGTAAACGGCATACACATTAAAGGAAATTTCCTTTACGTCCTCAATCAGACGTGTGTGGCACATGTGTTCTATCTGTTTTTTTGACAGACACCACACATAGTAATTGTAATCTATGATGTTATTCACATGTCCATGTTTTTCCAGCTTCACAGATGACAAGGGTCAATACAAGTCTATGGGTCAATGAAAAACACAAACATCAGACACTGCTACCTTTCTTGCCACAGTTTGCAATGATGTGCCATCCTGGATGAGCTGCACTATCTGAGTAACTTCTGTAGGTTGTAGACACCACCTCATGCTACCTCCTAAGTGTGAGAGGAATGAAAAATGCAAAATGATCAAAACAAGAGCCAAAAAGGATGAGCAAAAGAAATGTGTGGCCACCACCTACAGAATCACTCTTTATAGGGGTTGTCTTGCTGATTGCCTATCATCTCTACCTGTTGTATTTTCTATTTGCACAACAGCAGGAGAAATTGATTCACAATCAGTGTTGCTTTATAAATGGACAGGTTGACTTCACAGATGGGCGATTGACATGGAGTTATATTGTACTGTTTAAGTGTTTCTGTTTTTTTTAGCAGTGTATAAATACAATCCTAGATGACCATGACTTTAGTAATGTTTAATAATGAGAAATAAAACAAGGAAAAGTAATGAACACACTTACTATGGTGAAAAAATCCCGCAAAAAAATTTCAGCTGCAAAATTCCATCAAAAAAAGCACTCTCAAGTAAAGTTCAAATACTTCTCTTTATTGGTCCATAGTGACCATGATGTCTTGGTTCAAAGTCACTATGGGCCAATAAAGTGAAGTATTCAAAATTTGAGAGTGATGTGTGTGTATATATATATATATATATATATATATATACTCACACTGGAGAGAGGATGGGCATGCCTTGGAACTTGGGCCCCTAATATTTTAAGACCCTAGCAATGCACCTGGAGGGACATAATGTGTAGTGCTGATGTCATGACCCATCCATTACTTTTTTAGTAACTGAACATCTCTTGTAAAAAATAAAGATAAACTGTATGACTACCACAAAATATCAGAATCACCTAAGGGTGATGCCACAAAATATGTCTATGCATTTTTTCTGTTGCTTCATACAATACATGTATGCTTTTCAGTTCTTTTGCTTCAACAGTATGAAAAATGCAGTGGTGACAGGTAAATCAGGTAAGTGATCCCCCTCTCTCTTATTTTTTTTTTTCTTTTACTTCATGTCCGTTAGGCACACAGGTTAGGCAGTAAGCTCTTCGCTCTTGTCCCGTCTGCTGCGCATGCACGACTGTAAGTGGGGAAGAAGGCATTACCCATTTATGGAAGACAGACAAGAAGTGCCTGGTCGCTTGGAGCATGAGGATGTGGAGTGGCTCCGCTCTGTACAACAAAGGATCTAGCCCTCAATGTCCAAGTACAGAGTAGAGTGGTGAAAACTAGCTCTTCACCTCTATGGGTGCCGCGTCCTTTATGCAAAGAGTGCAAAGAGTTTCTAAATTTGACAAATGTCTTTAATTGTCAGGGACCTACAAAGTGTAACACTAACCTTCAAGCCCCAAATTCTTCACCCTTCCCTACCCTCAGTCTAACCATACCCTCACATGACATATCTATCCACTAACTCATTTCTGTGCACCCGTCCCTCAAGCACCATGCACCAAAATCTTCGTCTCCCCTTATAACCCTATACTTCGTGTGACATATCTATCATCTCATTTCTGTGCACCCATCTCTCAAGCACCAAAATCTTCATCTCCCCCTATAACCTTATACTTAACGTGAAATATCTATCATCACATTTCTGTGCACCCATCTCTCAAGCACCATGCACCAAAATCTTCGTCTCCCCTATAACCCTAACCCTACCCTCAGTCTAACCCTAACCCTACCCTCAGTCTAACCCTAACCCCAACCCTACCCTCAGTCTTACCCTAACCCTCAGTCTAACCCCAACTCTGTCTAACCCTAACCCCTAGTCTAATCCTAACCGTAACCCTGACCCCAACCTTCATCTCCCCCTAGAACCCTGACCCTAACCTTTGTCTTCCCCTAGAACCCTCTCCACCAAGCACCAAAATCTTCATCTCCCCCTATAACCTTATACTTAATGTGAAATATCTATCATCACATTTCTGTGCACCCATCTCTGAAGCACCATGGATCAAAATCTTCGTCTCCCCTATAACCCTAACCCTAACCCACTAACCCTAACCCTAACCCTAACCCTAACCCTAACCATTCTCAAGCACCAATCTTCATCTCCCTATAACCTATACTCTAGTGATATCCTACATCACATTCTCACCCATCCTCAGAGCACCTGACCAAAATCTCGTCTACCCTAACCCTACCTTCGTCTATCTACCTTTCTGTCTCCCACTCTCAACACCACCTAATCCCTTCGTCTCCCCTATAACCCTAACCCTACCCTCAGATCTTACCCTAACCCTCAGTCTAACCCAATTTCGTCTACCCTTAACCCTAACCCTCAGTCTAACCCAAACCCTACCCAACCTAACCTTACCTCATCCTAACCCTAACTCTAATCTACCCTCAGTCTAAACCTAACCCCTGTCTAACCACAAACCCTAGTCTAATCCTAACCCTAACCCTACTGTCTAACCCTAACCCTAATCTAACCCTAACCAACCCTAACCCTAACTCGCACCCTATAACCCTGACCCTAACCTTTGCTTCCCTAGAACCCTCTCACCAAGCACCAAAATCTTCATCTCCCCCTATAACCTTATATTAGTGAAATATCTATCATCACATTTCTGTGCACCATCTCTCAAGCACCATGCACCAAAATCTTCGTCTCCCCCTATAACCCTAACCCTAACCTAACCCTAACCCTAACCCTAACCTAACCCTAACCCTAACCCAAATCTCGTCTCCCTATAACCCTAACCCTCATAACCAAACCCTAACTAACCCATCTAACCCTAACCCATAACCCAACCCTAACCCTAACCCTAAACCCAACCTATCTAACCCTAACCCTAACCCTAACCCTAACCCTAACCCTAACCCTAACCTCTAACCCTAACCCAACCCTAACCCTACACCCTAACCTAACCCTAATCTAACCCTAACCCCATCTAACCCAACCTAACCCTAACCCTATCTTATCTCCCCTATACCTTAGTTAACGTGAAACTCATCTCAATACATTTCTGCCCATCTCTCAAGCTACCATGCACCAATCTTCGTCTACCCCTATTAACCCTAACCCTAACCTCCTAACCCTAACCTCTCTAACCTAATCCTAACCCTAACCCTAACCCTAACCTACCTAACCTAACCCTAACACCTAACCCTAACCCTAACCTAACCTAACCTTAACTCCTAACCCTAACCCTAACCCTAACCCTAACCCAACCTTCCTACCCGAACCTACCTAACCTAGTCCCCTAAACCCTAACCCTAACACCAACAACCCTAACCCTAACCCATACTAACCCTAACCCTACATCCTTCACACCTCCAACCCTGCACCAAAACCTGTCTACCCAACCCTAAACCCTAACCCTAACCCTAACCCTAACCTTCTTCGTCTACCCTAACCCTAACCCTAACCTTTCTCCCTAAACCCATCCTACCTAACCCTAACTAATCTCATCTCCCCCTATAACCTTATATTAACGTGAAATATCTATCATCACATTTCTGTGCACCCATCTCTCAAGCACCATGCACCAAAATCTTCGTCTCCCCCTATAACCCTATACTTCATGACATATCTATCATCTCATTTCTGTGCACCCATCTCTCAAGCACCAAAATCTTCATCTCCCCCTATAACCTTATACTTAATGTGAAATATCTATCATCACATTTCTGTGCACCCATCTCTCAAGCACCATGCACCAAAATCTTCGTCTCCCCCTATAACCCTAACCCTAACCCTAACCCTAACCCCTAACCCCTAACCCTAACCCTAACCCTCAGTCTAACCCAAACCCTACCCTCTGTCTAACCCTAACTCTAATGCTACCCTCAGTCTAACCCTAACCCTCAGTCTAACACTAACCCTCTGTCTAACCACAACCCCAAGTCTAATCCTAACCCTCACCGTAACCCTAACCCCAACCTTCGTCACCCCCTAGAACCCTGACCCTAACCTTTGTCTTCCCCTAGAACCCTCTCCACCAAGCACCAAAATCTTCATCTCCCCCTATAACCTTATACTTAATGTGAAATATCTATCATCACATTTCTGTGCACCCATCTCTCAAGCACCATGCACCAAAATCTTCGTCTCCCCCTATAACCCTAACCCTAACCCCAACCCTAACCCTAACCCCAAACCCTAACCCTAACCCTAACCCTAACCCCTAACCCTAACCCCCTAACCCTAACCCTTTAACCCTAACCCTAACCCTAACCCCTAACCCTAACCCCTAACCCCAACCCTAACCCTAACCCTAACCCTAACCCTAACCCCTAACCCTAACCCTAACCCATCTCTCAAGCACCAAAATCTTCATCTCCCCCTATAACCTTATACTTAACGTGAAATATCTATCATCACATTTCTGTGCACCCATCTCTCAAGCACCATGCACCAAAATCTTCGTCTCCCCCTATAACCCTAACCCTAACCTAACCCTAACCCTAACCCTAACCCTAACCCCTAACCCTAACCCTAACCCTAACCCTAACCCTAACCCTTAACCCTAACCCTTAACCCTAACCCTAACCCTAACCCTAACCCTAACCCTAACCCTAACCCTATTCCCACATTGATCCTTATTATTTCCATGTGCTCCTTTCCCTTTATATTATGTCTCTTTGAGGATGTCTGATGTGCTGTTATCGTCCTTTATCTCCCTCCCCCACTACACCACTTTAGCAGAGAAACACCTAACTGAGCTGTGTGACTTCACACTATCACATTGCAGTCATATGCCAAGAACACTGAGAGCACCGAAATGGCTGCCGCCATAAGAAGAGACAGAGGAGCCTACTATAAACAGCATGTGATTGCCCTCTAGCAGCACAGTCACAGTCACATGATGCAATTATCCCATGATGCCTCCTGCTAGGAACCAGGAAGTGACAGGCTGTCCAGCTTCCAGTCCGTGCAATTTATCAGGTGAGAAGAATGGAAAGATAACGGCCCCATTGTGTCCCTGTGTATAGAGCAGGAGATGGGAGCGCAGCCATTGTTTACTAAGTGTCTTCATCACCACACTGTATGGGACTTATTGGCAGTTGTGTGGGGGTTGTGACACAGTTTTTGCGGGGGGAGTGTTAATGTGACATGGTGTGGGGTCACTGGTGAGGTGGATGGGGCTTATAGAAGAACAATGTTGGGGCTTATACAGAGCAGAGCCGAGTGTGTATGGAGCGGAGCCGCGTGTATACGAGGTGTGTGGTGCGGAGCCGAGTGTGTATATGAGGAGAGCGGAGCGGAGCCGAGTGTGTATATGAGGTGTGCGGAGCGGAGCCGAGTGTGTATATGAGGAGAGCGGAGCCGAGTGTGTATATGAGGAGTGCGGAGCCGAGTGTGTATATGAGGAGTGCGGAGCGGAGCCAAGTGTGTATATGAGGTGTGCGGAGCGGAGCCGAGTGTGTATATGAGGAGAGCGGAGCCGAGTGTGTATATGAGGAGTGCGGAGCCGAGTGTGTATATGAGGAGTGCGGAGCGGAGCCAAGTGTGTATATGAGGTGTGCGGAGCGGAGCCGAGTGTGTATATGAGGAGTGCGGAGCGGAGCCGAGTGTGTATATGAGGAGTGCGGAGCGGAGCCGAGTGTGTATATGAGGAGTGCGGAGCCGAGTGTGTATACGAGGAGTGCGGAGCCGAGTGTGTATATGAGGAGTGCGGAGCGGAGCCGAGTGTGTATATGAGGAGTGCGGAGCGGAGCCGAGTGTGTATACGAGGTGTGCGGAGCGGAGCCGAGTGTGTATATGAGGAGTGCGGAGCCGAGTGTGGATATGAGGAGTGCGGAGCGGAGCCGAGTGTGTATATGAGGTGTGCGGAGCGGAGCCGAGTGTGGATATGAGGAGTGCGGAGCGGAGCCGAGTGTGGATATGAGGAGTGCGGAGCGGAGCCGAGTGTGTATACGAGGTGTGCGGAGCGGAGCCGAGTGTGTATATGAGGAGTGCGGAGCTGAGTGTGTATATGAGGAGTGCGGAGCGGAGCCGAGTGTGTATATGAGGAAAGCGGAGCGGAGCCGAGTGTGTATATGAGGAGTGCGGAGCCGAGTGTGTATATGAGGTGCGCGCAGCGGAGCCGAGGGTAGAATTAGGGCCACAAGGTGCGCTTGAATCCAGGAAACTATAGGACCTGCTGTGATGTAATGAAAAGGGATAGCTGGAGCATCACATGATGGCACAGAGCCCCCCTTTTCCTTACATCACTGCAGGTCCTGTACAATTGACCTGCACTGACATGAGCACTCAGTATCAGCACAGCCCGAGCTGTGCTGTCATGTATGTTATGCCTGGCCCTGTTGATGCAGGCATCTGCACTCCCTCCAGGCCACAGTTTAATTCAGCACTGTATTATCCCTATTACTCTGTATATATATACACTGCACAGTGACACTTCTCCTGTCCTGTATACTGGGTGTAATCCTCAGTATCTTCATTATCTTCATTATACTGTGTATATACACTGCACAGCCCTACTTCTCCTTTTCTGTTTACTGGGAGTAATTGTCAGTACCTGTATTATTCTGTGTGTATATGTGTATATACTGGGTGTAATCATGTCTATATTTCTTGTATTTTTGTATTTCTTGTTGATTCATGACCACTGACCATATAACTTTTCTCTGTCCTGCAGGTGAGCATCTCCGCATTCATGTCATCTGGATGACTGACACGTCTGACTCCCTGTGTGTGACAGCATGAAGAACAGCTGGATGCAGGATATTAAAGACTGCAAAGACTGCAGGTAAGTAGGGATGTATCAGTAGGGTCTAGGATTTTAGTTAGCAGATATCTTGCATTATATTTGGCAGAGTCCCCCAAAAAGGACAAAATCATCTCCTGTCCTGTATACTGGGTGTAATTCTCAGTATCTGTATTATTCTGTATACGCACACTGCACAGTACCACTTCTACTGTCCTATATACTAGGTATATTTCTCAGTATCTGTATTAGTCTGTATATATACACTGCACAGTGCCACTTCTCCTGTCCTGTATACTGGTGTGAATCCACAGTGTCTGTATTATTGTGTATGCACACTGCACAGTACTACTTCTCCTGTTTTGTATACTGGGTGTAATCCTCAGTATCTGTATTATTCTGTATATATACACTCCACAGTGCTAGTCTCCTGTCTTGTATACTGGGTGTAATCCTCAGTATCTGTATTATTCTGTATATATAACACTGCACAGTACCACTTCTGCTGTCCTGTATACTGGATGTAATCCTCAGTATCTGTATTATTCTATATATACTGCACAGTACCACTTCTCCTGTCCTGTAACTGGGTATATTTATCAGTATCTGTATTACTCTGTATATATACACTGCACAGTGCCACTTCTCCTGTCCTGTGTACTGGGTGTAATCCTCAGTATTTGTATTATTCCGTATATATACACTCCACAGTGCCACTTCTCCTGTCCTGTATATTGGGTTTTATCCTCAGTATCTTCATTATTCTGTGTGTATATACACTGCACAGCCCTACTTCTCCTTTTCTGTTACTGGAGTAATTGTCAGTACCTGTATTATGCTGTGTGTATATGTGTATATACTGGGTGTAATCATGTCTATATTTCTTGTATTTTGTATTTTTGTTGATTCATGACCACTGACCATATAACTTTCTCTGTCCTGCAGGTGAGCATCTCCGCATTCATGTCATCTGGATGACTGACACGTCTGACTCCTGGTGTGACAGCATGAAGAACAGCTGGATGCAGGATATTAAAGACTGCAGGTAAGTAGGGATGTATCAGTAGGTCTAGGGTTTTAGTTTCAGATATCTGCATTATATTGGCAAGTCCCCCAAAAACAGGACAAAATCATCTCCTGTCCTGTATACTGGTGTAATCCTCAGTATCTGTATTATTATGTATATATACACTGCACAGTACCACTTCTTCTGTCCTTTATACTGGGTGTAATCTTCAGTATCTGTATTATTCCGTATATACACTGCACAGTACCACTTCTTCTGTCCTGTATACTGGGATGTAATCCTCAGTATCTGTATTATTCTGTATACACACACTGCACAGTACCACTTCTCCAGTATTGTATACTGGGTGTAATCCTCAGTATCTGTATTATTCTGTATATATACACTGCACAGTACCACTTCTGTCCTGTATACTGGGTGTAATCCTCAGTATCTGTATTATTATGTATATATACACTGCACAGTACCACTTCTCCTGTATTGTATACTGGGTGTAATCCTCAGTATCTGTATTATTCTGTATATATACACTGCACAGTACCACTTCTGTCCTGTATACTGGGTGTAACCTCAGTATCTGTATTATTCTGTATATATACACTGCACAGTACCACTTCTGTCCTTACGTGTAATCCTCGTATCTGTATTATTCTGTATATATACCTGCACAGTACCACTTCTTCCTGTATATGTATCTCAGTATCTGTATTATTCGTATATACACTGCACAGTACCACTTCTTCTGTCCTGTATACTTGGTGTAATCCTCAGTATCTGTATTATTCTGTATATATACACTGCACAGTACCACTTCTTCTGTCCTGTATACTGGTGTAATCCTCAGTATCTGTATTATTCTGTATATATATACACTGCACAGTACCACTTCTCTGTCCTTATACTGGGTGTAATCCTCAGTATCTGTATTATTCTGTATATATACACTGCACAGTACCACTTTCTGTCCTGTATACTGGGTGTAATCCTCAGTATCTGTATTATTCTGTATATATACACTGCACAGTACCACTTCTGTCCTGTATACTGGGTGTAACCCTCAGTATCTGTATTATTCTGTATATATACACTGCACAGTACCACTTCTGTCCTGTATACTGGGTGTAATCCTCAGTATCTGTATTATATCTGTATATATACACTGCACAGTACCACTTCTGTCCTGTACTGTGTAATCTCAGTATCTGTATTATTTTATATATTACACTGCACAGTACCACTTCTCTGTCCTGTAACTTAGTGTAATCCTCAGTATCTGTATATATATTATACATCTAGCACAGTACCACTTCTCCTGTCCTGTATACTGGGTGTAATCCTCAGTATCTGTATATTGTATATACACTGCACAGTACCACTTCTCCTGTCCTGTATACTGGGTGTAATCCTCAGTATCTGTAATTATTTTGTATATATACACTGCACAGTACCACTTCTGTCCTGTATACTGTGTGTAATCCTCAGTATCTGTATTATTCTGTATATATACACTGCACAGTACCACTTCTGCCTGTACACTCAGTGTAATCCTCAGTATTGTATTATTCTGTATATATACACTGCACAGTACCACTCTTGCTGTCCTGTATACTGGGTGTTAATCCTCAGTATCTGTATTATTCTGTATATATACACTGCACAGTACCACTTCTTCTGTCCTTATACTGGTGTAATCCTCAGTATCTGTATTATTCCGTATATATACACTGCACAGTACCACTTCTTCTGTCCTGTATACTTGTGTAATACCTCAGTATCTGTATTATTCTGTATATATAACACTGCACAGTACCACTTCTCCTGTCCTGTATACTGGGTGTAATCCTCAGTATCTGTATTATTCTGTATATATACACTGCACAGTACCACTTCTTCTGTCCTGTTATACTGGGGTAATCCTCAGTATCTGTATTATTCTGTATATATACACTGCACAGTACCACTTCTCTGTCCTGTATACTGGGTGTAATCCTCAGTATCTGTATTATTCTGTATATATACACTGCACAGTACCACTTCTGTCCTGTATACTGGGTGTAACCTCAGTATCTGTATTATTCTGTATATATACACTGCACAGTACCACTTCTGTCCTGTATACTGGGTTTAATCCTCAGTATCTGTATTATTCTGTATATATACACTGCACAGTACCACTTCTTCTGTCCTGTACTTAGTGTAATCCTCAGTATCTGTATTATTCTATATATATATATATATACACTGCACAGTACCACTTCTCCTGTCCTGTATACTGGGTGTAATCCTCAGTATCTGAATTATTTTGTATATATACACTGCACAGTACCACTTCTGCCCTGTACACTGAGTGTAATCCTCAGTATTTGTATTATTCTGTATGTTAGGGTTAGGGTTAGCTGTAAGGTGACTAGAGGGATGGGGCAGAGGGCTTATAGTTAAAGCGCCACTCCAGTGCTAAATAAAACCCACTGGAGTGCTGCTTTAAGATTCCATGGGAGAACTATAACTTCCAGCATGTCCTGCAGATCCTACGGAATGCTGGGAGTTATACATCACCACAGGAGTGGTATGGTGCTTTCATGTACTGTGTACTTTATAAACTAACTGTAGAATTAAGGCAACCAGGTGCGCTAACACTAGTGCTGGTCCTGCAGCCAAGCTTGAATCCAGGAAACTATAGGACCTGCAGTGATGTAATGAAAAGGGATAGCTGGAGCATCACATGATGGCACAGAGCCCCCCTCTTCCTTACATCACTGCAGGTCCTGTACAATTGACCTGCACTGACGTGAGCACTCAGTATCAGCACAGCCTGAGCTGTGCTGACAGGTATGTTATGCCTGGCCCTGTGACTGCAGGCATCTGCACTCCCTCCAGGCCACAGTTTAATTCAGCACTGTATTATCCCTATTACTCTATATATATACACTGCACAGTGCCACTTCTCCTGTCCTGTATACTGGGTGTAATCCCCAGTATCTGTATTATTATTCTGTATATATACACTGCACAGTACCACTTCTGCTGTCTTGTATACTGGGTGTAATCCTCAGTATCTGTATTATTATTCTGAGCTACTTGATTATTCTGTATATATACACTGAGCTACTTGATTATTCTGTATATATACACTGCACAGTGCCACTACTCCTGTACAGTATACTGGGTTTAATCCTCAGTATCTGTATTTCTTATATTTGAGTATTTTTCTATTTCTTGTTGATTCATGACCACTGACCATATAACATTTCTCTTTCCTGCAGCTGAGCATCTCCACATTCATGCTATCTGGATGACTGACACGTCTGACCCCTGTGTGTGACAGCCAAAAAAAAAACATCTGGATGCAGGATATTGAAGAATGCAGGTTAGTAAGGATATATCAGTAGGTTCTAGGTTTTTAGGTAGCAGATATATGTTATATTTGGCAGAGTCCCGCCAAAAAAGTACAAAATCCTCTGCAGCTTCATGGTAGAGGCCTAATCAGTGTTCATCTTATTCAATGAACATTGATTAGAACTCTCCACAGCTCTTTTCTGTAGACTCCTCTCATACTTCTCATACAGAAGACTACACCATGGTACAAAAGTCCCCTTTCAGTGGACGAGAAGAAGCAAAGCTTTAAAGCTCCATTGTAATTTGTCTTTCCTAAATCCCTATAGGACACAAGGGCATTGCTAGGCAGTCAGATATGGGATCAACAGCCTGATGCCCTGAACCTCCTAAGTGCTTATAGAGATGTGTGATACAGCAGAGCTGCACCAGGAGGTAGACAGATGTTACTGCTCCTACATACAGCATGCATTATGATTCAGCTGTCTGCAGTCACAGAGTAACTACAGCATGTTCTTTAGTGACCAGACCTATGTACAGGATAGGTCATCAGAAGAAGCACACGAGTAGGGATCCGACACCTTGCTCTCCCACCGGCCATCAATCAGCTATTTGCTTCATCATCACTACTGAGGAGCCGCTGCTGATACTTCTGCTCTTGTTCTTTTGAATAGAAGCACCAAGCAACCATTGGCGGAAGCCATTATACTCTGAATAAAACTGCACTCTCTCTGGAGCTTGTATCAGCTGATCGGTGGAGATGTCAGGTGTTGGGCCCACACTGAGCTGCTATTAATGGTCTGCTCTATAGATGGGTCATCAGTACTATATGCCAGCACAAACCCATTAATCTCTTATAGGGATATTCTGGTCACAAAAGAAAAGCCTGTAGTTACTCTGTGACTGCAGACTGCTGAATTGTGACTGTGCAATGACCACACTGTTATAATTTCCCTGTATTCCCGATGTGGGTGAGCAGTCACTTGACTTCATAAATACAATTTACTAACTTGCAGTCATGTTCTGACTATTCTAATTCAGATTCTTTCAATTCTCTTCTTTTGAGAGGAACAGGATGAGTTTAGTCAGCATGTGACTGTAAACGGCATACACATTAAAGGAAATTTCCTTTACGTCCTCAATCAGACGTGTGTGGCACATGTGTTCTATCTGTTTTTTTTGACAGACACCACACATAGTAATTGTAATCTATGATGTTATTCACATGTCCATGTTTTTCCAGCTTCACAGATGACAAGGTCAATACAAGTCTATGGGTCAATGAAAAACACAAACATCAGACACCGCTACCTTTCTTGGCACAGTTTGCAATGATGTGCCATCCTGGATGAGCTGCACTATCTGAGTAACTTCTGTAGGTTGTAGACACCACCTCATGCTACCTCCTAAGTGTGAGAGGAATGAAAAATGCAAAATGATCAAAACAAGAGCCAAAAAGGATGAGCAAAAGAAATGTTGTGTGGTCACCACCTACAGAACCACTCTTTATAGGGGTTGTCTTGCTGATTGCCTATCATCTCTACCTGTAGTATTTTCTATTTGCACAACAGCAGGAGAAATTGATTCACAATCAGTGTTGCTTCATAAATGGACAGGTTGACTTCACAGAAGGGCGATTGACATGGAGTTATATTGTACTGTTTAAGTGTTTCTGGGTTTTTTTCAGCAGTGTATAAATACAATCCTAGATGACCATGACTTTAGTAATGTTTAATAATGAGAAATAAAACAAGGAAAAGTAATGAACACACTTACTATGGTGCAAAAATCCCGCAAACAATTTTCAGCTGCAAAATTCCATCAAAAAATAAAAAAAAAGGTAGACAGCACTCTCAAGTAAAGTTCAAATACTTCTCTTTATTGGTCCATAGTGACCATGATGTTTTGGTTCAAAGTCACTATGGGCCAATAAAGTGAAGTATTCAAACTTTGAGAGTGATGTGTGTGTACATATATATATATATATATATATTGTGAGGTAGCGCCCCAGGGGATCCCGCTTGGCACGGGGAAAATGACAGCAGCGACTACATTTCAACGTAACATAAGCAGCGGATTTATTAATTTCTGTCATAAACCGCTTTCAACACATAAACCATAACACTATTTCCATTTTCACATATAATATGCATGTCCTTACATTGCATTATATGACATTCCCATATGACATTACATTACAGGACATTCACATACGTTTTCCCCAGAACTTCAAGGCGTCACCCACCGACCCTTGCAGACCTCAGTCTGGTTCTAAAGACGGCTATCACCGTCTATCACCCTGACAGGGATCATTCCCCATCCTATAGCACATGAGTCATCACACATGGCACTTTTTCATAAACCATTATGACTCATGCATGACACAGCATTCATGGCATTTTTACATACACCAATATGCTACACACTCAGGGTCCACAATAGTACCAGGAGCCCTGTCACTTAGTACACACAAGACCACCTGGCCCTTGAGCCGTCCTCGGTCCTGGACACTGGCTGGCATGCACACATCAGGTGCACTAGCATGGAGCTGGCAGGCTCCCATCACTTCCAGCACGTCTTCACATGGCAGTGGTCTGGACTTCTCTGATTCCCATCGTCCTCTCCTCACTCAGACACCTGGCAGGTTCTTATCGTGCCAGCCACTCCCACATGGACACACCCCCTCAGCTGCTTGTAATCAGCCTGTCACACAGCTCAGGTTAACTCCCTGTGTTCCGGGTTGTCAGCACTCATTCATTACATCCTATTCCTCATGGATCTCATCCCACTCCCACCGCCGCTCATTAGGCTCATGAATCTCGCAGCTCTTCAGCACTCACACTCAGCTGTTCACTCAGTGCATGAAAACCCTTCAGCTGTTAACCCCCTGTACACCGGACAGGTTTCACACAGCATACACAATCAGGAAAACCAGCCCATGTGAACAGAGACCTGCATTGATAACCGGTGTGATGCACCCGGCCAGGGGCCACATCACCACAATATATATATATATATATATATATATATATATACTCACACTGGAGAGAGGATGGGCTTGCCTTGGAACTTGGGCCCCTAATATTTTAAGACCCAAGCAATGCACCTGGAGGGACATAATGTGTAGTGCTGATGTCATGACCCATCCATTACTTTTTTAGCAACTGAACATCTCTTGTAAAAAATAAAGATAAACTGTATGACTACCACAAAATATCAGAATCACCTAAGGGTGATGCCACAAATTATATCTATGCATTTTTTCTGTTGCTTCATACAATACATGTATGCTTTTCAGTTCTTTTGCTTCAACAGTATGAAAAATGCTGTGGTGACAGGTAAATCAGGTAAGTGATCCCCCTCTCTCTTATTTTTTTTTCTTTTACTTCATGTCCGTTAGGCACACAGGTTAGGCAGTAAGCTCTTCGCTCTTGTCCCGTCTGCTGCGCATGCACGACTGTAAGTGGGGAAGAAGGCATTACCCATTTATGGAAGACAGACAAGAAGTGCCTGGTCGCTTGGAGCATGAGGATGTGGAGTGGCTCCGCTCTGTACAACAAAGGATCTAGCCCTCAATGTCCAAGTACAGAGTAGAGGGGTGAAAACTAGCTCTTCACCTCTATGGGTGCCGCGTCCTTTATGCAAAGAGTGCAAAGAGTTTCTAAATTTGACAAATGTCTTTAATTCTCAGGGACCTACAAAGTGTAACACTAACCCTCAAGCCCCAAATTCTTCACCCTTCCCTACCCTCAGTCTAACCATACCCTCACATGACATATCTATCCACTAACTCATTTCTGTGCACCCGTCCCTCAAGCACTATGCACCAAAATCTTCATCTCCCCCTATAACCTTATACTTAATGTGAAATATCTATCATCACATTTCTGTGCACCCATCTCTCAAGCACCATGCACCAAAATCTTTGTCTCCCCCTATAACCCTAACCCTAACCCTAACCCTAACCCTAACCCTAAACCCTAACCCTAAACCCTAACCCTAACCCTAACCCTAACCCTAAACCCTAACCCTAACCCTAACCCCTAACCCTAACCCTAACCCTAACCCTAACCCCTAACCCTAACCCTAACCCTCAGTCTAACCCTAACCCTCAGTCTAACCTAACCTCGTCAAACCACTAACCCTAGTCTAACCACCTCAGTCTAACCCTAACCCTCTGTCTACCCTATACCTAACCCCTAACCTCTACCCTAACCTACCCTAAACCTTAACCTAGTAACCCTACCCCAACCTTCTCTCACCCCTGAACCACCTAACTCTTGTCTTCCCTCTGTACACCCTCCTCGCACCAGCACCAAAATCTTCATCTCACCCTATAACTAACTAATGACCATCCTTACATTAACTGTGACATCTCTACAGTACAACAAATCTTGCTCATACCAATCTACTGCTCAAGCACCATCTCACACAAATCTTCTCTCCCCCTATAACCTTATACAAGTGAAAATCTTCTAACTTCTTGCACCCATCTCTCAACCCTCACCAAAATCTTCTCTAACCCTAACCCTAACCCTAACTACCCTTCTACCCTAACACCTAACCACTAACCTTATCTTAACTGACATATCTATCACACATTTCTGTGCACCCATCTCTCAGCACCATGCACAAAATCTTCGTTCCTACCCTAACCCTAACCTAACCCTTTAACCTCACCCTAACCTTAACCTAACTAAACTATCTACACTTCTGTCACCATCTTAACACCTGCACCAAAATCCGTCTCCCCTATAACCCTAACCCTAACCCTAACCCTAACCCACCTAACCCTAAACCCTACCCTCAGTTAAACCCTAACCCTACCTAACCCTAACCCTAACCCTAACCCTAACCCTAACCCTAACCCTAACCCTAACCCTAACCCTAACCCTAACTACCTCAGTCTAACCCTACTAACCCTACCCTCAGTCTAACTACCTAACCCTACCCTCAGTCTAACCCTAACCCTACCCTAACCTCACCTAACCCTAACACCTATACCCTACCCTACCTAGTCTAACCTAACTACCCTACCCCAGTCTCAACCCTAATCCCTAACCCTAACTCCTACCCTATCTAACCCTAACCACAAAAATCTTATCTCCCCCTATAACCTCTAATAATACTACCCTCAGTCTTACACCAACTCTCAACCCATACCAACTCACCCTCCCTAAACCCTAACCCTAACCCTAACCTAACCCTAACCTAACCCCTAACCCTCAAACTAACCCTAACCCTCCTACCAAGCCCTAACCCTAACCCTATAACCTATACTTAACCTAACATCTATCATACATTCTTCATCATCTAACACCATCCACCAAACCTTCCCTCGTCTCCCCCTATAACCCTAACCCTAACCCTACTCCTAACCCCTAAACCCTAACCCTACCCTCAACTACCTAACCCTCAGCCCCTAACCCTACCTAGTCCTAACCCTAACCCTCAGTCACCTAACACCTACCTCATCTAACCCTAACCCTACTACCTAACCCTAACCTAATCCTACCCTCAGTCTAACCCTAACCTAACTCTCAGTCTAACCAACCTAACCCTACCTGTCTAACCCAACCCCTAGTCTAACCCTAACCCTAACCCTCTTAACCCTAACCCTCAGTCTAACCCTAACCTAACCCTAACCCAACCTTCGTCTACCCCTAAACCCTGACCCTAACCTTTGTCTTCCCTTAGAACCCTCTCCACAAGCACCTACCCCAGTCTAGCCCTAACCCAAACCCTACCCTCAGTCAACCCTAACCCTACCCTCGTTACCCTAACCCTACCCTAACCCTATTCCTCGTCTCCCCCTATAACCCAAACCCTAATCCTCGTCCTACCCCCTATAAACCCTATCCCTACCCTCATCTTACCCTAACCCTCAGTCTAACCCTATACCTAACCCATACCCTAACCCTCAGTCTAACCCTAACTCTAATTTCTACCCTCAGTCTAACCCCCTAACCCTCAGTCTAACACTAACCCTCTGTCTAACCACAACCCCTAGTCTAATCCTAACCCTACCCTCTGTCTAACCCTAACCCTCAGTCTAACCCTAACATAACCCTAACCCCAACCTTCGTCGCCCCCTAGA
>JARQOC010000249.1:85000-95000 GCA_033576535.1 Allobates femoralis
AGAATCACCTAAGGGTGATGCCACAAATTATATCTATGCATTTTTTCTGTTGCTTCATACAATACATGTATGCTTTTCAGTTCTTTTGCTTCAACAGTATGAAAAATGCTGTGGTGACAGGTAAATCAGGTAAGTGATCCCCCTCTCTCTTATTTTTTTTTCTTTTACTTCATGTCCGTTAGGCACACAGGTTAGGCAGTAAGCTCTTCGCTCTTGTCCCGTCTGCTGCGCATGCACGACTGTAAGTGGGAAGAAGGCATTACCCATTTATGGAAGACAGACAAGAAGTGCCTGGTCGCTTGGAGCATGAGGATGTGGAGTGGCTCCGCTCTGTACAACAAAGGATCTAGCCCTCAATGTCCAAGTACAGAGTAGAGGGGTGAAAACTAGCTCTTCACCTCTATGGGTGCCGCGTCCTTTATGCAAAGAGTGCAAAGAGTTTCTAAATTTGACAAATGTCTTTAATTCTCAGGGACCTACAAAGTGTAACACTAACCCTCAAGCCCCAAATTCTTCACCCTTCCCTACCCTCAGTCTAACCATACCCTCACATGACATATCTATCCACTAACTCATTTCTGTGCACCCGTCCCTCAAGCACTATGCACCAAAATCTTCATCTCCCCCTATAACCTTATACTTAATGTGAAATATCTATCATCACATTTCTGTGCACCCATCTCTCAAGCACCATGCACCAAAATCTTCGTCTCCCCCTATAACCCTAACCCTCATTCTAACCCTAACCCTCAGTCTAACCCTAACCCTAACCCTACCCTCAGTCTAACCCTAACCCTACCCTCAGTCTAACCCTAACCCTAACCCTACCCTCAGTCTAACCCTAACCCTAACGTTAACCCTACCCTCAGTCTAACCCTAACCCTACCCTCAGTATAACCCTAACCCTACCCTCAGTCTAACCCTAACCCTACCCTCAGTCTAACCCTAATCCTAACCCTAACCCTACCCTCAGTCTAACCCTAACCCTAACCTTAACCCTACCCTCAGTCTAACCCTAACCCTAACCCTACCCTCAGTCTAACCCTAACCCTACCCTCAGTCTAACCCTAACCCTACCCTCAGTCTAACCCTAACCCTACCCTCAGTCTAGCCCTAACCCAAACCCTACCCTCAGTCTAACCCTAACCCTACCCTCAGTCTAACCCTAACCCTAACCCTATTCCTCGTCTCCCCCTATAACCCTAACCCTAATCCTCGTCTCCCCCTATAACCCTAACCCTACCCTCAGTCTAACCCTAACCCTCAGTCTAACCCTATACCTAACCCTACCCCTAACCCTCAGTCTAACCCTAACTCTAATTCTACCCTCAGTCTAACCCTAACCCTCAGTCTAACACTAACCCTCTGTCTAACCACAACCCCTAGTCTAATCCTAACCCTCAGTCTAACCCTAACCATAACCCTAACCCCAACTTTCGTCGCCCCTAGAACCCTGACCCTAACCTTTGTCTTCCCCTAGAACCCTCTCCACCAAGCACCAAAATCTTCATCTCCCCCTATAACCTTATACTTAATGTGAAATATCTATCATCACATTTCTGTGCACCCATCTCTCAAGCACCATGCACCAAAATCTTCGTCTCCCCCTATAAACCCTAACCCTAACCCTAACCCCTAACCCTAACCCTAACCCTAACCCTAACCCTAACCCTAACCCCTAACCCTAACCCTAACCCTAACCCTAACCCTAACCCTTACCCTTACCCCCTAACCCTAACCCCCTAACCCCAACCCTAACCCCAACCCTAACCCTAACCCCTAACCCTAACCCTCAAGCACCATGCACCAAAATCTTCGTCTCGCCCTATAACCCTAACCCTAACCCTAACCCCAACCCCAACCCCAACCCTAACCCTAACCCCAACCCCTAACCCTAACCCCTAACCCTAACCCTAACACTACCCTCAGTCTTACCCTAACCCTCAGTCCAACCCTATCCCTAACCCTACACCTAACCCTCAGTCTAACCCAAACCCTACCCTCAGCCTAACCCTACCCTCAGTCTAACCCTAACTCTAATTCTACCCTCAGTCTAACCCTAACCCTCAGTCTAACACTAACCCTCTGTCTAACCACAACCCCTAGTCTAATCCTAACCCTACCCTCTGTCTAACCCTAACCCTCAGTCTAACCCTAACCATAACCTTAACCCCAACCTTCGTCGCCCCCTAGAACCCTGACCCTAACCTTTGTCTTCCCCTAGAACCCTCTCCACCAAGCACCAAAATCTTCATCTCCCCCTATAACCTTATACTTAATGTGAAATATCTATCATCACATTTCTGTGCACCCATCTCTCAAGCACCATGCACCAAAATCTTCGTCTCCCCCTATAACCCTATACTTCAAGTGACATATCTATCATCTCATTTCTGTGCACCCATCTCTCAAGCACCATGCACCAAAATCTTCGTCTCCCCCTATAACCCTATACTTCACGTGACATATCTATCATCTCATTTCTGTGCACCCATCTCTCAAGCACAAAAATCTTTATCTCCCCCTATAACCTTATACTTAACGTGAAATATCTATCATCACATTTCTGTGCACCCATCTCTCAAGCACCATGCACCAAAATCTTCGTCTCCCCCTATAACCCTATACTTCACGTGACATATCTATCATCTCATTTCTGTGCACCCATCTTTCAAGCAACAAAATCTTCATCTCCCCCTATAACCTTACACTTAACGTGAAATATCTATCATCACATTTCTGTGCACCCATCTCTCAAGCACCATGCACCAAAATCTTCGTCTCCCCTATAACCCTATACTTCGTGTGACATATCTATCATCTCATTTCTGTGCACCCATCTCTCAAGCACCAAAATCGTCATCTACCCCTATAACCTTATACTTAACATGAAATATCTATCATCACATTTCTGTGCACCCATCTCTCAATCACCATGCACCAAAATCTTCGTTCCCCCCTATAACCCTATACTTCATGTGACATATCTATCATCTCATTTCTGTGCACCCATCTTTCAAGCAACAAAATCTTCATCTCCCCCTATAACCTTATACTTAATGTGAAATATCTATCATCACATTTCTGTGCACCCATCTCTCAAGCACCATGCACCAAAATCTTCGTCTCCCCCTATAACCCTAACCCTAACCCAACCCTAACCCCTAACCCTAACCCCTAACCCCTAACCCTAACCCTAACCCCTAACCCTAACCCTAACCCTAACCCCAAACCCTAACCCTAACCCTAACCCCTAACCCTAACCCTAACCCTAACCCAAAATCTTCGTCTCCCCCTATAACCCTAACCCTAACCCTAACCCCTAACCCTAACCCCTAACCCTAACCCTAACCCCTAACCCCTAAACCTAACCCTAACCCTAACCCCCTAACCCTAACCCCCTAACCCTAACCCTAACCCCAACCCTAACCCCAACCCTAACCCTAACCCTAACCCCTAACCCTAACCCTCAAGCACCATGCACCAAAATCTTCGTCTCCCCTATAACCCTAACCCTAACCCCAACCCCAACCCCAACCCTAACCCTAACCCCTAACCCTATAACCCTACCTAACCCTAACACTACCCTCAGTCTTACCCTAACCCTCAGTCTAACCCTATCCCTAACCCTACACCTAACCCTCAGTCTAAACCCAAACCCTACCCTCAGCCTAACCCTACCCTCAGTCTAACCCTAACTCTAATTCTACCCTCAGTCTAACCCTAACCCTCAGTCTAACACTAACCCTCTGTCTAACCACAACCCCTAGTCTAATCCTAACCCTACCTCTGTCTAACCCTAACCCTCAGTCTAACCCTAACCATAACCCTAACCCCAACCTTCGTCGCCCCCTAGAACCCTGACCCTAACCTTTGTCTTCCCTAGAACCCTCTCCACCAAGCACCAAAATCTTCATCTCCCCCTATAACCTTATACTTAATGTGAAATATCTATCATCACATTTCTGTGCACCCATCTCTAAGCACCATGCACCAAAATCTTCGTCTCCCCCTATAACCCTAATACTTCAAGTGACATATCTATCATCTCATTTCTGTGCACCCATCTCTCAAGCACCATGCACCAAATCTTCGTCTCCCCCTATAACCCTAACCTAACCTAACCCTAACCCTAACCTAACCCTACCTCTAACTGTGTTGCGATCCCAAACTTCACAAAATCCTTTGGTGGCGTAAACTACGCAGTGCGATTTTTAAAAGACGCAAGAGTCCTGGGGAATAAACCTGAATTCGCACTTGCGACTTTTTTTTTTTGCTAAACTCCCTTTTTTAACTTCCCACCCAGCACCCCTATTCACTCCAGATGTCCCGTAAGATTGTTAGGGAACCAATGGTGGCGTCAATTTAAGATTCTTGGGAACCTAGAACCTACGGTTCTAGGTAAGAATCTTGGAACCTAGAACTCAAAATCTCTATAATACAGCTTAACCTAGAACCTTAAGGTTCTAGATCACTTCAAAAAAATCGCTCTTGCGATCTTTTTTTTTCTCTTCTGCGATCTTTTTTTTTCACTATCCACGCCAACTCCTGTGATTAGGGTTAGGCACTTTCCCGGGAATCCACGCCAACTCCTGTGATTAGGGTTAGGCACTTTCCGGGAATCCACGCCAACTCCTGTGATTAGGGTTAGGCACTTTCCCGGGAATCCACGCCAACTCCTGTGATTAGGGTTAGGCACTTTCCCGGGAATCCACGCCAACTCCTGTGATTAGGGTTAGGCACCACCAAAGGAGGGTTAGGTTGAGGGTAGGGAACCAGGAGGAATAGCCTAACCCTAACCCTAACCCTGACCCTAACCCTAACCCTAACCCTAACCCTAACCCTAACCCTAACCTCTAACTGTGTTGCGATCCCCAAACTTCACAAAATCCCTTGGTGGCGTAAAACTACGCAGGTGCGATTTTTAAAAGACGCAAGAGTCCCTGGGGAATAAACCTGAATTCGCACTTGCGACTTTTTTTTTTTGGCTAAACTCCCTTTTTTAACTTCCCCACCCAGCACCCCTATTCACTCCAGATGTCCCGTAAGATTGTTAGGGAACCAAGGTGGCGTCAATTTAAGATTCTTGGGAACCTAGAACCTACGGTTCTAGGTAAGAATCTTGGAACCTAGAACTCAAAATCTCTATAATACAGCTTAACCTAGAACCTTAAGGTTCTAGATCACTTCAAAAAAATCGCTCTTGCGATCTTTTTTTTTCTCTTCTGCGATCTTTTTTTCTCATCTGCGATCTTTTTTTTTCACTATCCACGCCAACTCCTGTGATTAGGGTTAGGCACTTTCCCGGGAATCCACGCCAACTCCTGTGATTAGGGTTAGGCACTTTCCCGGGAATCCACGCCAACTCCTGTGATTAGGGTTAGGCAATTTCCGGGAATCCACGCCAACTCCTGTTATTAGGGTTAGGCACCACCAAAGGAGGGTTAGGTTGAGGGTAGGACCAAAGGAGGGTTAGGTTGAGGGTAGGGAACCAGGAGGAATAGCCTAACCCTAACCCTAACCCTGACCCTAACCCTAACCCTAACCCTAACCCTAACCCTAACCCTAACCTCTAACTGTGTTGCGATCCCCAAACTTCACAAAATCCCTTGGTGGCGTAAAACTACGCAGGTGCGATTTTTAAAAGACGCAAGAGTCCCTGGGAATAAACCTGAATTCGCACTTGCGACTTTTTTTTTTGGCTAAACTCCCTTTTTTAACTTCCCCACCCAGCCCCCTATTCACTCCAGATGTCCCGTAAGATTGTTAGGGAACCAAGGTGGCGTCAATTTAAGATTCTTGGGAACCTAGAACCTACGGTTCTAGGTAAAATCTTGGAACCAGAACTCAAAATCTCTATAATACAGCTTAACCTGAACCTTAAAGTTCTAGATCCATTCAAAAAATCGCTCTTGTCTTTTTTTTTCTCTTCTTTGGATCTTTTTTTCTCATCTGCATCTTTTTTTTTCACTATCCACGCCAATCCGATAGATTGGGTTAGCGGATCTTCCCGGAATCACGCCAACTCCTGTGATTTGGGTCAGGCACTCTTTCCCGGGAATCCACGCCAACTCCTGTGATTTGGGTAGGCATTTCCCGGGAATGATGCCAACCCTGGATTAGGCTAAGCACCACCAAGAGTTACTAACGGAACCAGAGAACCAACCCTACCTAACCTGACCCTAAACTTCAACCAAAACCCTGTCGTAAACCCTAATGCATTTTAAAAACTCAAAGTCCCTGGGAAAACCTGAACTTCACTTGCGACTTTTTGGTTGGCTAAAACTCTTGCTTTTTAAATAGACCCACCACACCCCTATTCACTCCAGTGTCCCGTAAGATTGTAGGGACAAGTGGCGTCAATTTAAGATTCTTGGAACCTAGAACCTACGGTTCTAGTAAGATCTTGGACCTAGAACTCAAAATCTCTATAATACAGCTTAACCTAGAACCTTAAGGTTCTAGATCACTTCAAAAACGCTCTTGCGATCTTTTTTTTTCTCTTCTGCGATCTTTTTTTCTCATCTGCATCTTTTTTTTTCACTATCCCGCCAACTCCTGTGATTAGGGTTAGCACTTTCCGGAATCCCGCCAATCCTGTGATAGGGTTGCACTTTCCCGGAATCCACGCCAACTCCGTGATTAGGGTTAGGCACCACCAAAGGAGGTTAGTTGAGGTAGGGAACCAGTAGGAATACCTAACCCTAACCCTAACCCTGACCCTAACCCTAACCTAACCCTAACCTAACCCTAACTTAACTGTGTTGCGATCCCCAACTCCAAAATCCCTTGGTGGCGTAAAACTACGCAGGTGCGATTTTTAAAGACGCAAGAGTCCCTGGAATAAACCTGATTCGCACTTGCGACTTTTTTTTTTTGGCTAAACTCCCTTTTTAACTTCCCACCCAGCACCCCTATTCACTCCAGATGTCCCGTAAGATTGTTAGGGAACCAAGGTGGCGTCAATTTAAGATTCTTGGGAACCTAGAACCTACGGTTCTAGGTAAGAATCTTGGAACCTAGAACTCAAAATCTCTATAATACAGCTTAACCTAGAACCTTAAGGTTCTAGATCACTTCAAAAAAATCGCTCTTGCGATCTTTTTTTTTTCTCTTCTGCGATCTTTTTTTTCACTATCCACGCCAACTCCTGTGATTAGGGTTAGGCACTTTCCCGGAATCCACGCCAACTCCTGTGATTAGGGTTAGGCACTTTCCCGGGAATCCACGCCAACTCCTGTGATTAGGGTTAGGCACTTTCCCGGGAATCCACGCCAACTCCTGTGATTAGGGTTAGGCACTTTCCCGGGAATCCACGCCAACTCCTGTGATTAGGGTTAGGCACCACCAAAGGAGGGTTAGGTTGAGGTAGGGAACCAGGAGGAATAGCCTAACCCTAACCCTAACCCTGACCCTAACCCTAACCCTAACCCTAACCCTAACCCTAACCCTAACCCTAACCTCTAACTGTGTTGCGATCCCCAAACTTCACAAAATCCCTTGGTGCGTAAAACTACGCAGGTGCGATTTTTAAAAGACGCAAGAGTCCCTGGGAATAAACCTGAATTCGCACTTGCGACTTTTTTTTTTTGGCTAAACTCCCTTTTTTAACTTCCCCACCCAGCACCCCTATTCACTCCAGATGTCCCGTAAGATTGTTAGGGAACCAAGGTGGCGTCAATTTAAGATTCTTGGGAACCTAGAACCTACGGTTCTAGGTAAGAATCTTGGAACCTAGAACTCAAAATCTCTATAATACAGCTTAACCTAGAACCTTAAGGTTCTAGATCACTTCAAAAAAATCGCTCTTGCGATCTTTTTTTTTCTCTTCTGCGATCTTTTTTTCTCATCTGCGATCTTTTTTTTTCACTATCCACGCCAACTCCTGTGATTAGGGTTAGGCACTTTCCCGGGAATCCACGCCAACTCCTGTGATTAGGGTTAGGCACTTTCCCGGGAATCCACGCCAACTCCTGTGATTAGGGTTAGGCAATTTCCCGGGAATCCACGCCAACTCCTGTGATTAGGGTTAGGCACCACCAAAGGAGGGTTAGGTTGAGGGTAGGGAACCAGGAGGAATAGCCTAACCCTAACCCTAACTAGGGATGGGCGAATCTACTCGTTACTACTCGGTACTCGCCGAGTAGTAAGGGATTCGCCCGACTCGTTACACTGCGAGTAATCTCAGGGATGACTCGCAGTCAGTAACGAGTCCGCAGGGAGCGAAGGAAGAGAGGGGGGAGAAATGCTCCTTACCTCTCTTCCGGCTTCTGCTATGTGCTGTGTGCTGGGCTCTGGGACTTGCTGGCTGCGGCAGCTCCAGGGTCCTAGAGCCCGCCTACACATAGATGTAGCAGAGCTGAGATAGTTCTCAGCCTGGTCACTCCCTGTGCATAGATATGTATATGTATGCACAGGGTTGTGGCAGTGAAGATGTCGTTTTTGGACTACGTCGGACGGAAGAGGATTTTTGGAGTAAAGATGGAGTCTCTAATGTCTTTTTTGTTTTATTTTTAATAAAAAAATTTTCTCTGTGTTGTGTTTTTTTTTTATATTGAGTACTGGAAATTCATGGCGGTCATGTCTAATATTGGCGTGACCGCCATAAATTTCGGGCTTAGGGCCAGCTGATAATACAAAGCTGGCCCTAACCTCTTTATTACCCAGCGTGCCAATGCCACCAGGGCCGCTGGAAGAGCGGGGTTCAGCGCCAGAGGATGGCGCTTCAATGAATGCGCCATCTTCTGGGGCGGCTGCGGGCTGCAATTTGCAGCGGGGGGTGCCCAGAAAGCTTGGGCATCCCTGCGCTGCGGATTCCAGCCCCCAGCTGCTTAGCTGTACCTGGCTAGACATAGAAATTGCGCGGAGCCCCACGCATTTTTTTTTTTTATTATTTCATGAAATTCATGAAATAATAAAAAAAAAATGCGTGGGGCTCCGCGCAATTTCTATGTCTAGCCAGGTACAGCTAAGCAGCTGGGGGCTGGAATCCGCAGCGCAGGGATGCCCAAGCTTTCTGGGCACCCCCCGCTGCAAATTGCAGCCCGCAGCCGCCCCAGAAGATGGCGCATTCATTGAAGCGCCATCCTCTGGCGCTGAACCCCGCTCTTCCAGTGGCCCTGGTGGCAATGGCTCACTGGGTAATTAAGGGGTTAGGGCCAGCTTTGTATTATCAGCTGGCCCTAAGCCCGAAATTTATGGCGGTCACGCCAATATTAGACATGACCGCCATGAATTTCCAGTAATCAATATAAAAAAAAAAACACAGAGAAATTTTTTTATTAAAAATAAAACAAAAAAGCCATTAGGGACTCCATCTTTATTTTAAAAATCCTCTTCCGTCCGACGCAGTCCAAAACGCAATCTCAGCTCTGCTACTTCCCTGTCTGTGCTTAGACAGACAGGGATGTAGCAGAGCTGAGAACTGACTAAACAGTCAGAGTTCAGCTCAGGGCATTAGGACCTGAGCTGAACTCTGCTGTCAGCCAGACTCGCTCTGCTCCGGAGATTCCCGAGGAGTGACGCAAGTTAATTTATTCACTGCTCCTGTCACCATTCGGGAATCTCCGGAAACAGAAGCAGAGAGACTCGGGGAGCGAGTCTGCAGCTGAGGCGGCAGCGGCGGCGGAGGCAGGGGTAAGTAGCCGGCCGGGCCGGTGCACCCCCCCTCTCCCCCCTCACCCCCCCTGACCCCCCCCTTCCCCCCTCCCCCCTTCAATCTTTTTTTTTTTTTTATTATTATTCTTTAAAAGCCAGCGGCTTTTTGCTGCTGGCTTTAAAAGAATAACAGGGGGATTTGCAGGTTTTTCCTCTGCTGCCAGACCCCTTATAGGGTCCGGCAGCAGAGGAATCGCTGCAATACTCGCCTCCCCATTCATTTACATTGGACTCGCTAGACTTGCAACGAGTAGCGAGTCCTGGACTCAGACTCGTTACAGTCTAGCGAGTCCGAGTAATTTAGGATTCGCCCATCTCTAACCCTAACCCTGACCCTAACCCT
>JARQOC010000249.1:97500-100000 GCA_033576535.1 Allobates femoralis
GTTCTAGATCACTTCAAAAAAATCGCTCTTGCGATCTTTTTTTTTCTCTTCTGCGATCTTTTTCCATCTCGATCTTTTTTTTCACTATCCACGCCAACTCCTGTGATTAGGGTTAGGCACTTTCCCGGGAATCCACGCCAACTCCTGTGATTAGGGTTAGGCACTTTCCCGGGAATCCACGCCAACTCCTGTGATTAGGGTTAGGCACTTTCCCGGGAATCCACGCCAACTCCTGTGATTAGGGTTAGGCACTTTCCCGGGAATCCACGCCAACTCCTGTGATTAGGGTTAGGCACTTTCCCGGGAATCCACCAACTCCTTGATTAGGTTAGGCACTTTCCGGAATCCACGCCAACTCCTGTGATTAGGGTTAGGCACCACCAAAGGAGGGTTAGGTTTGAGGGTAGGGAACCAGGAGGAATAGCCTAACCCTAACCCTAACCCTGACCCTAACCCTAACCCTAACCCCTAACCCTAACCCTAACCCTAACCTCTAACTGTGTTGCGATCCCCAAACTTCACAAAATCCCTTGGTGGCGTAAAACTACGCAGGTGCGATTTTTAAAAGACGCAAGAGTCCCTGGGGAATAAACCTGAATTCGCACTTGCGACTTTTTTTTTTTTGGCTAAACTCCCTTTTTTAACTTCCCCACCCAGCACCCCTATTCACTCCAGATGTCCCGTAAGATTGTTAGGGAACCAAGGTGGCGTCAATTTAAGATTCTTGGGAACCTAGAACCTACGGTTCTAGGTAAGAATCTTGGAACCTAGAACTCAAAATCTCTATAATACAGCTTAACCTAGAAAACCCTTAAGGTTCTAGATCACTTCAAAAAAATCGCTCTTGCGATCTTTTTTTTTCTCTTCTGCGATCTTTTTTTCTCATCTGCGATCTTTTTTTTTCACTATCCACGCCAACTCCTGTGATTAGGGTTAGGCACTTTCCCGGGAATCCACGCCAACTCCTGTGATTAGGGTTAGGCACTTTCCCGGGAATCCACGCCAACTCCTGTGATTAGGGTTAGGCACTTTCCCGGGAATCCACGCCAACTCCTGTGATTAGGGTTAGGCACCACCAAAGGAGGGTTAGGTTGAGGGTAGGGAACCAGGAGGAATAGCCTAACCCTAACCCTAACCCTGACCCTAACCCTAACCCTAACCCTAAAACCCTAACCCTAACCCTAACCCTAACCTCTAACTGTGTTGCGATCCCCAAACTTCACAAAATCCCTTGGTGGCGTAAAACTAAGCAGGTGCGATTTTTAAAAGACGCAAGAGTCCCTGGGGAATAAACCTGAATTCGCACTTGCGACTTTTTTTTTTTGGCTAAACTCCCTTTTTTAACTTCCCCACCCAGCACCCCTATTCACTCCAGATGTCCCGTAAGATTGTTAGGGAACCAAGGTGGCGTCAATTTAAGATTCTTGGGAACCTAGAACCTACGGTTCTAGGTAAGAATCTTGGAACCTAGAACTCAAAATCTCTATAATACAGCTTAACCTAGAACCTTAAGGTTCTAGATCACTTCAAAAAAATCGCTCTTGCGATCTTTTTTTTTCTCTTCTGCGATCTTTTTTTCTCATCTGCGATCTTTTTTTTTCACTATCCACCCTGATTAGGCCCCGATACGCTCCTGTGATATTAGGTTCGTACGCAGTCCTTTCCCGGGAATCCACGCCAACTCCTGTGATTAGGGTTAGGCACTTTCCCGGGAATCCACGCCAACTCCTGTGATTAGGTTAGGCACTTTCCCGGGAATCCACGCCAACTCCTGTGATTAGGGTTAGGCACCACCAAAGTGGAGGGTTAGGTTGAGGGTAGGGAACCAGGAGGAATAGCCTAACCCTAACCCTAACCCTGACCCTAACCCTAACCCTAACCCTAACCCTAACCCTAACCCTAACCCTAACCTCTAACTGTGTTGCGATCCCCAAACTTCACAAAATCCCTTGGTGGCGTAAAACTACGCAGGTGCGATTTTTAAAAGACGCAAGAGTCCCTGGGGAATAAACCTGAATTCGCACTTGCGACTTTTTTTTTTTGGCTAAACTCCCTTTTTTAACTTCCCCACCCAGCACCCCTATTCACTCCAGATGTCCCGTAAGATTGTTAGGGAACCAAGGTGGCGTCAATTTAAGATTCTTGGGAACCTAGAACCTACGGTTCTAGGTAAGAATCTTGGAACCTAGAACTCAAAATCTCTATAATACAGCTTAACCTAGAACCTTAAGGTTCTAGATCACTTCAAAAAAATCGCTCTTGCGATCTTTTTTTTTCTCTTCTGCGATCTTTTTTTTCACTATCCACGCCAACTACTGTGATTAGGGTTAGGCACTTTCCCGGAATCCACGCCAACTCCTGTGATTAGGGTTAGGCACTTTCCCGGGAATCCACGCCAACTCCTGTGATTAGGGTTAGGCACTTTCCCGGGAATCCACGCCAACTCCTGTGATTAGGGTTAGGCACTTTCCCGGGATCACCAATCCTTAGGTTGCACTTT